>BRDA01063381.1:0-10203 GCA_036984385.1 Crenuchus spilurus
TATATATATATATATATATAAATAAATAAATAAATAAATAAATAAAAGAGAGAGCAAGCATATGGAAACAAGTTCTTTACCAAACATTAGGCCTGGGTGATAAACCGAAAATTTACAGATACCGAAATTTATGACAATAACAGACGTCATTTTGCCCGTGTTGGTATTTTCGGTACCCGCTTTTTTGGCGGGTACGTTCATGTTCCTTTAAGACGCTGCTCTCTGTGCTGTCACGTGACTACAGGCTGCCCTACCAGTGCGGGCCCTATGGAGAATGGTCTGACTGCAGAGCTGCAGTGCCACGGATTTACCCCAGCAACCTATGGAGAATGGTCTGAATGCAGAGTTGCAGTGCCACACGGATTTACCCCAGCAGTTTTGCGCCAGTGCCAGTGCATACACGGTAAATACATGTAAACTTCGAATGTTAAAGGAGGGCTGCGACGGTTATGCGTGTTCATATGCATATTTCCATACAAGAAGGAAGATCATTGCCGATATATGAGCGATGTGACACATGCTGCGACAAATATCATTGCCCGATTTGCTCCATAGAGTATTATAAGCCAACATCAGCCAGTAAACTTAGGAGTCACCTCAAACTACATTTTAACTGAGCAGTCCAGCATGAAGGTAAGTAAGTTAACTCAACAATAAGTCTTTTGAAACAACAATACACATCTCAAAGCTGTATATAATTATATAAATATCAGACTTTGTAAACTGCACGTATAATTAAGCCTCAAATTACTTTTAAAACAGTTTACTCAACAAGGTTTATTATACCTTGTTGTCATTCGAGGCTTAATCATATTTATATAATTATATACATCGTTAGATATTGTACAATTTATGTTGTACTGTTGTGTCAAAAGCCGGTTACTGTCATTACTAAGCCTTTCAGAGACCTACAATTATTTTTATGGCCCCACACTTTATAGAATTTATTTTCTCATGTTTCAGGATACAGTATTTACCGATGTGGCGTAGGGTGCAGGGCTTTTTGATGTAAATTCTAAATACCACCTCAGGAGTGAGTGTATTGATGAGGTTAATGGTGTCTTTTCTGTCTAGGACATTTTCTTCATTTATTTATGCTTTAAAGTGATTTAAAGTGGTAATAAAAAGGGAATTGTACCATCAATATAACTGGCTGTGAAGTATTTATGTTGGCCTAACATTTTTTATTTTTGGGGTGTGTGTGTGTTAGTATTATCGTACATTTATCATTATCGAGGTGAACTGCTCAATATATCACAATATTGATTTTAGGCCATATCGTCCCAGCCCTACCAAACATCAAAACAAAGGTCCATTGATCGCTAAAAACCAGTAGTGGCATCTAAAGTAGGAAGTAAAGAGTAAAACCCACCTCCAGGTTGATGGATGCTGGAGAGACTGTGGCGATGATGGAGGTTTTGGTGCGCCCACCCAGTGAGTCCTGCAGGATTCTGGTGAGTTTGGACTCTCTGTATGGAATGTGAGGTCCACGCTCCACAAGAGCAGTGATGACTCGACCCAGGGTCAGCAGAGACTGGTTTATGTTTCCAGCTTCACGGGCACGCTTGTCTACTGCTCCTGAACGGCCAATGTTCTCACTGCCTGCAAGATCAACCTGCAGAGTGGAGAGTTACTTTAAACATTAATAGTTCTTCTTCGGAGGTACTCAAAGTACAATATCAAGTAAAAACTGCTGTGAAAGTAGCATGTGACTGAATGTCATTTTGAATTTGTGCTGGGTGATAAAGCGATATAGATTTGTTTCACAATAAATTTTTCCTTGATGACGATAAGCCGGGACAGTAGTTCATTTCCATTTTACGTCTAAGACGCTTGACAATCTATTATGCGTCTGCTGCTCTACTGCTCCTGGTTTACATCGGCGGGAACATTGCCCGTCCAATGGCTGCACTGTGCACGGGTCTACAAACTGGTCTACAAACGGAGCTGCGTGTAGTTGGGGAGGGAGGGAGAGAGAGAGAGGAGAGCAGCTGAGAGTTTCAGTGTGTGCTTGTATTCTTGAGAACAGAGTTGAGAGTCTCCTTAAGTTGTGTGATACCGCTGCCCATTAGATCCTCCTCACCAGTGCCGCCAACGATTACACCCTAATCATGCAGCACAAGAGGAACGAATATAAACAGTTGTGATGTGAGCAGAGAAACAAGCAAACAACGTCACTCTCCACAGCAGAGAGACAAGAACTGCATCTTTACACAGCAGCACAAGTCATGCTGCGCATGCGCATCCATCTGTTCTGAAGTTTATTAACGAAAATAAAATGGTGATAATTATCAAGATCAATCAATATAGAAAAAAAAAATAGTGAAATTCTTTGGTCATATCGCCCAGCTCTATTTTGAATACATACACTACAACCAAATGTTTGTGGACACCCCATCTAATGAGTGTATACTTTAAGTTGATGCAGATGTAGAAATGCACAGACACAGCCCATCTGGTCCCGGTAGACAAGTAATGCCAATACAATAGGACTAAACATGAACCTATTAGCACCATGTCTAATACAAGGCGTGGGCTAGAAAGGTATAAAGCCCCCACAGCATGAGCTTGTAAAGAGATCATCAGACATCCTCATTAACAAAATTCTTGCGGAATGCTATGAAACCCTCACAGCAATTATCTTAAAATCTAGTAGAAACTCTTCCGAAGATAGTAGGGACAATCACACACACTCCAAAAAATCAATGAATGAGCAGATGTCCACTTTTGTTCAAGTAAAACTATTCTTTTTTTTCCCCTCTCTTGGCTCTCGGTGAAGGCGGCTGCACTTTCCCTCCCTCCCTTATCTCCCAGCTTCTGCTTCTTCTGTCTGGTCTGCTGGAGTCTCTCTGAGCGTGTTCCACGAACTCAAGAATTTGAAAAACCATGGATTGGATTGGATTAAGTGGTCTCCAATACTATGGTCACAGCTTCTCTATGAGGAGTTTGGGCTTGGGGGAGCCTGCCTATCCTGATGGACTGTTTGTGGCTGGACATGCGATGGACTTCGTGAATGTAGCGACACTCTCCATGTGGATGAGGAAAAGGACGCACTATTTTGAATACTAGTACGGGATTTTGCCAAATTGGCACAAAGCAATATCATTGTTTACTGAGAAATTAATGGGTTGAGTTTGCTTCGACCTGTGGGGCAGAACGGACATTGACCCTGCTTAACACCTGGCTGGATAATATCCTGATGAGATGGTGTTCTGCAAAGATCTGGACATTTGGAGATCCTTTAACCAAGAGCGACCATGCAAATTCAGGTCTGCTCGCACCAAATTTTATTTTCCTTCTGCTTTTCGGCTCCCCCTTATCTCCAGTCAACCTTCAGAGGCGCCTGAGGATTGCTACAACCCCCCTGAGGAATGTTCTTCATTGAGTCTGTATCTCTCCCCTTCCGTTGTTAACCTAAACTAAGGTTGGACTAGTGGACTTCTAGAGTGATCCAAGGTTGTCTCTATGGCAACTCTGTGCCCTCGCTGTCATCGGAGGACTTTCTGAGCACAGACTGAATTACTGCAGGCAGTGTGCTGGTCCAGCTGCCCCGTATCAAACTTCATCAGCTTATGTCTTGTTCTTGCATGCGCTTATGCAAAGAGTTTTTTTTTTTTTTACATTTTACATGTTTTTTTTCCTCTTATCCCCCCTCCCTCATGTAGGACTTCCTTATTTTCTACTATAAGGTGAACGCCGTAATGGCTGCCCTCCCGGCAATGCTGGGGCCTTCATTTCGTTGTACTTGTACAATGACAAAGTTTCATTCATTCATTCATTCTTAGCTTTAGATTATAGCTTTGTTTGATGTGATCCTTCACTCACCATTTAGTAAGTGCAAAAATTTTACGTCAGATGTATTGAAGTGCTCATGACTTGATCTGTGAAAAATCTCACCAGATTCAGTTTTCCAATTTTCACCAGCTCTTCTCCATCCAGTGTAATCTCCTTCATGTGAATAGTGACTGAAAACACCGAGTGGGAACGACTAAAAGACAGGAAAATTAAGAAACATGAGCACTTGTACAGGCATCCAACAATATCTAGCAATTTCACAGATCATTCATATCAATATTAGTTTCTCCGTTTACCGTACTAGAGCAGAAAAGCAGAACATCAACAGCCCAGGGGGACCTAAATGTCTCAATATAACTCATTATTGAAAATGGATATTAGATGTGCAAAATAAAATAAAATAAAAATATATCCCTATTGCAATAGGGATTGCAACCCTATTTAAAAAAAATAAAAATGCAAAAATAACAAATGAAACTGATAATCCACCTCAGTCTTACCTGAAGTGATCAAAGTTTCCTAAATCATTAATATGATGCTTATGTCCTACCTTGAATATGCATTCATCAGCGTGGACGCGGTCTTCCTCTTGGCAGCTCCTCTCTCCAGGATCTGATAAACCTCATTCTTGTTGTGAACAGTGATCTCCTCTAGTCCCTTAACTATTACACCCCTCTGGCAAAATATAAACAAGAACGTTATACTAAATAAGAGTCATTACATTTCACATTAACTAAATCAATAACTAAAATGTGCAAGACTTGCAAGTTAATGAGTTTTATCCAAATGGCACAGGTTCAATAAAGACTGTGGTCAAATTTAAATAAAGTTTTACTATTTTGGTGTGATGGATCATTCTAAATATTTAACTGGAAAAGGTATTAAACAATTTAGAAAATAACCTTTACAAACAACTTAATGTTATTGAAATACTTTAACAATATGTCAGTAGAAATACTCAAATTACAATTACTTGTGTACATTCATAAATATGTACATAGACAGCAAGGCTCTAGATTAACATCTTCCTGATGTCCAAAGATTGATAAAAATAAGTACAGAAAATCTATTTTTTGGGGGACAATAACTGTGATAATGTCAGCAAATTGAATAAAGAGGTACATAAACATTTATGTAGTTAAAAAGACAGTTAATTGGTGATGGGGAATGTTCAAATTTCACTAAGACTTAAACGCTTATTTATAACAGTATACAAGGCTTAAGCATGGCACAGTACACTTAATTAATATTATTCCCTGACTTAATTAAAATAAACTACCAGCAATACAAGAGGACAAACAGAAATAAGATTAATGTAACAAATGAGTTGAACATTTGGGAGTCCATTTTCAGCTTGTGCCAGCTGACACTATTTTGGGAAAGGTTCTAATATATAAAAAAATTTAAATAAAAAACAAAACAATTTATAAAAAAAAAAAAAAAAACACTAGTCTGGAGCACCGAGAAGGAATTTCTAAATAACTGTTGCAGTTAGATAGATAAAAAGACAGCAGACCTTGTTCCTGGGATCATCAAAAAGCTGCAATCTTTCTGTGACATCAGGTGAAGGACTGAGGAGGTCAAATAGCTCTTCATTATAGATTTCCAGCAGGGAGACCTTCACTGAGAACTCTGTGCCATTACTGGTTAGCTTCTCAAAGATCTGGTGAAGTGTACGAGGGATGATGCCAGCAAGAGGATCCTGGAGAAAAGAGCACAGTGGGTCAACAGCCTTACATTAGTTATTAATTTGTGAAACTCAGAGGTTCGCTTATCGTACCTCCTCCCAGGTAAATTCCTCATTAGGGGACCGCTCACCCTCCATTGTGAAGGTTTTCCCAGTGCCAGTCTGTCCATATCTTAAGAGCAAAAACAAATCAGTTTTAAAATCATGTTGAAAAGAAAGTAAAAGTATATGAGGGGAGGGGGACAAAAAAAACAATGGCACTCACGCAAAAACTGTGCAGTTGTATCCCATAATGACCTCATCTAAAATGGGGCAGACAACACTCCTGTATACATCTATCTGTTTTGCTGATGGACCAAACACCTACAAGTTTAGAGACAATGATGAAACGGAGGCTGCACTGAGAACATACAGTACATCACTGCACAGCAATTTCCTCCATTTGAATGAAGAACATACCATGTCAAAAGTGTACGTTTTCCTGGATGTCTTGTCATTAACTCCTCCAGTCCGAACAGCCACCTCTTTTCTGCTTTGGTCGCAATCTATCACTCCATGCGAATTGGATTTGCGTTCCACTACATTGAAGGGCCTGTGAAACAGTTTAGAGTAGGGCTGTCAATCATCTGACAACTGTTTGAGATAACTGCAAATGAAGCCAGGTTCTACTATTTTCCATAATTCCAATTAATCATCTTAGCCACTATATGCTTGTACGTTTATAGATGCACACAATTAACAAAATGAGTGAATTTGCTAATATTTATGTAAAAGATAACTGAGGTGTCCCATTATACAAAATGCATGGCTAAGATAGAAGGGAAAAACTTGAGTGGACTGTCTTCCACCAGTCAATTTATTTGGTGTAATGGAAGACCATGAAGATTGTTATACCACTTTATACACTCAATTTCCACATTTAGATATTTATGAATTTGTTTTTAAAGAAAAAGGGGAGTAAGCTACAAATCACCAATATTCATTTCTTATTGGCTGCTGTTGTAGTAGCTAGTCTATCACAGATTCTGAATCAGAGGACATTAACTAGGGTAGTAATGTAACCATTGAAAGTTTTCAGAGCACCGATATAGAATAGCAATTAAACTTGGATCTACTTCAAAGATATACATTATACAGAATTAATACAAAACCTGGCAGTCCGTGAGAAGAGAGTATTTCTCTTCTCCAGGTTATAAATGGCAATTAACCTTAAAGGATTGGTTCTGTAAAATCTGGCACTTTGTGAAATACTTACCTGCATCTTACAACAACTTGGATGTTTCGCCCCTTTTCTTCCTTTTTGGCAGCTGGATACAGTGCTTGTGAAGACATTGTTTGAGAATGTCTTCTAGATTGACCCAAGGCTGCACTAGTCTCTGATGAAATGTGTTACATTGAGTTTGGGGGGGGGAAGAAAAAAAATACTGGACAAGTACAATATATGTAGATACCTCTTAAACATGTACATTATGTATACTGGTTAATTAATACATTTAAAGAACACATGAAACTAAATCTGAGCTGACATTAATACTGCTGCCTGTAATACTGAATAAGACAAGTCTCAAAACTTCACTAATATGTGAATGATGAAGCTTTAATAATGTCAGTCTCACCATGTCACATAACACAGATTTATTGCAGAATCTAACTTTCTTAAAAAAATAAATTCACTCACTACATACTCACATGTATATACAGTCACATACATATACATACGTGTGTGTGTGTGTGAGAGAGAGAAATAAGAAGTGTAGAACTACTATAGGTAATTTTTTTGCAATGTAACTTTAGTAATAAAAAAGCAAAAAGGAAAAATTACCCTGATAATACAGAATTACACATGGAAATAAATACAGGTAAAAAAAAGTATGTAATTTAGCTACTACATAATATATGAAGATTGTTAATAGCAGAAAAAACAGCGTTGCTATGTCTTGTCAAATTATACCATTATAAATCAGAACAGTATATTTCCTTCTGTGTATCATAAAATGTGTTCTTTTTTGTTTTGTTGCCATTACCGTACTTGTGCAACAGTCAAGTATGATTTTTTTGCTCTGGGACAAATAAAGTGATTATCTAGCTCCATCTATGAGGTCTATGGTTTTTAAAAATCTACATTTTCATATGAGGACTGATTCTCAAAAAGAAACATGAGGATTGACAGCATTGATCTACCCATCCACGAAGAAGAGTTACATTTTTTAGCAATTTTAGCTTTTCTGAGGCATGAATAGACATTTGTGGTTTGTACATGATACACATTCTACATTTTTCAATTCAATATAGACTTGAGCTTTAATTATGCTATAAATTAAACATTTATCCTGATTTCTGTGTGGATTTTTAGTGACAGCAATTTCAAAACAGTTCACTACAAGTTATACTATTTCTGCAACAAATACAAACATTTTACAAAACAAAATTCCAGTTTCCAACCGCGCAGCAGCTAATGCAGCGTGAAACTTGAAATTCAAACAAGACACTTAGAAGTAGGCTAACTTCAGGTTCGTCAACAAAACCAAGATATCTAGAAGTATAAGCAGAACTAACATGTGGTACTGTTACTTCAATATAATAAAGTATAAATAACAATAAAAACAAGAGATAAAACTACACCTTAAACAAATAAACGTGAGTCACCAAATCAGTACCTGGTTAACATCTCCGACAGAGAAGAGCTAGCAGGCTAACAGTGTTGAGTTTAAATAATCAGCTCACACATATCAGTGCGCAAATTAATTAAATAATGACATTAATATTGAATAAACCTACCTGCTTAATATATACAATCCCGGAAGACGCGTTTCAGTGGGGTTAAAAGTATTAAATCTCTCACCGACGTGTGTTTTAGCGGGACCCACAAACACATCAACAGAGTACAGGAACACTGAACGGTTACTCACTTTGAATGTGGCGCACCAACAGCGCACAACCAATCAGCGCGCCGGACATTTCGTCCGCGCCACATGACTGGTAAAGACGGAAACGCCCTTTAGCCAATCAGCAGACAGAGGGGTGCTACCTGCAACGTCATTAAGATAAAAAGTCAACTCGCAGTAGGCACATATAGCCAATTATATGCAAGAATTTTCCATCTCAAAATGTCATTGGTCAAAGAAGAAGTCGTGTGGCATCACGGGAGCTTAGGCTGGTTTGAAAATAGACTTCTGCTTTTTAATTGTCTTGTACCACCGAAAGCAAATGTCCACTTCAAAATCACGAGATGGTCTGAATGAATGAAACTGATTGCATACTTTACAAAGAGTAAAGCAAACATACGTGTATATCAACTCTAATTTTATTTGTCACATGTATAATAATACGCGTTAAAACTTGCATTGAAATGCTTTAGACGACAATCTGCTCACTCAAAACAATTAAAAATAAGTATAAAGTATACATTTAAATCTAAAACTAAAGTGCAAAAATGCAAACAGTGCAAAAAATTTACTAATATATTTGCATATAATATACAAGTAAACTAAAAAGAACATTTTAAAGTAGATTAAAGGCACAGTATGTAGTTTCCAGCGACATCTAGTGGTTTAGTTTCCATATTGCAACCAAATGAAGACTTTCCACAGCCCCTCCCTTCCAAACACGAAGTAGTCTCTACAGTGGAATGTGGGAAAAACACTGCACACACGAATATGAAGCTAAGTTTCATGTTTTCTTTTCTTTGTCTATTTAATTTGTATTTTCTCTTCTTGACGAGCATAAGAATGTCCCGCCATCTTAACAAATAAATAAAAAAACCTTTATTCTTGCTTCTCCACTGTGTATTTCTTCTTATTGAGGTACTGTATATGTTTATTTCTTCTTCTTCTCCTGTTTTATGTCAGCCAACGGTAAAACAAAGCTACAGCGCCATCGAATTTGAGTGTCCAATTCATCATTACAACACAAACGGTTTTTGCTTATGGAGGACCAAAAATGACAAAAGTATACATAGATAAATACATAAATAAATAAATAAATAAATAAATGGAGGATCAAAAATGACAAAAGTATAAATTAATTAATTAATTAATTGATAGATAAATAAATAAATGAATAAATAAATAAATAAATAATTAAATAAATAAATAAATAAATGGAGGACCAAAAATGACAAAAGTATAAATTAATTAATTGATAGATATACATTTTTTTATGAAAAAGTGTATATACTAATAATAAATGTTTTTACTTTATTTATGTATTTAACATGTCTACATTTATTTATGTATGTATTTAACATGTCTACATCAACATTTATTTATTTATGTATTTCTACATGCCTACATTTATTTATTTATGTATTTCCACTCGTGTGCATTTACTTTTCTTCAAACCGTATGTTAACTGAGTGGGCAGTCCTAACCTCATTCTAAAAGCACGATTGGTTAAAGAGTTCTGATAGTTTCCTCTCTATTAGCAATGCCTTGGCTTATAGCGACTGTTCTCTAGCAATACTGGCCACTGATTGGACTTAGCTTAGCTAGTTTAGAATGTTTGTGAGAACCACTCGCCAAAGGACTACCTTCTCTTTCATTTAGAAAGAGTTATGGACGGATTAGCACAGATTAGCCTTGACATTGATGTGAACTATGACTGATCTCTGTCTCTCTCTCTCTCCGTGTGTGTGTGTGAGAGAGAGAGAAAGAGAGATTGGTGGTGTTACTGCAATATAACGAGTGCATTTTACAGATGTATAGAACGTGAACATTAGATGT
>BRDA01063390.1:0-11936 GCA_036984385.1 Crenuchus spilurus
GTATTATTTTTTCGCATCTGTACTTTCCCACTATTGTAAGTCGCTTTGGATAAAAGCGTCCGCTAAATGCAATGTAATGTAATGTAATGTAAAGTGGAGTTTGCATTCTGTGGACTCTTGGCGTGAGTGGTGTTCAGTTTGTGGATCACGGACACCTAAACACCTCAGTTTGTGCAGCTACAGCCGGACCCTGGACAGTTCTATGTTGAGAGACTCTGAGTAGCCTGTTTATGCATTGTTTTGTTTGAAGTACTCCTGCGTGGTGTTCTATTCAATAAAAGAGGTATGGATCCCCACAATGCTGTTGACTCTGGTGCTTTCGCACAACAGCTCCATGTGCTACCACGGCTCGTTATTGCTGCTGTTTAGCTTTCCGCATGCTGCATGCACTGTAAAATCAGCCGATCATGTTTCAAAATAAAATATTCTAATGTAATCTAACTTTGTTTTGAAATTGAAAATATTTAAATTAAAAAATAAAGTCTTTTCGAGTCATCTGTCTCAAGTCTAAGTCAAGTCTCAAGTCATAAAGATCAAGTCAAAGTCAAGTCGAGTCTTTCACCAGCGTTAGTCAAGCAAGTCTCGAGTCCTCAAAATTGCGACTCGAGTCTGACTCGAGTCAAGTCATGAGACTGGAGTCCCCCACCTCTGGTGATATGATATGCCACTGTTTTAGTAATGTCACCCCACTTCTCACTTTTTTTCATATAAAGTACATCAGAGGTATGAGTTTTGTAACGTGGTTTGTTTCGGGACTTGAGGAAAGCTTCACGTCTGGGCTGCAGCAGCAGCTTTACACACACACTTACTGCTCTTTATGATGTTGTTGTAAATGGTGGAAAAGATTAGCAGTGATCAAACCTTTTGTCCGGACTTCAATACATTACTCTGCTGTTCATCCGACACTCTGAATCCAAAACATCGCCAAATAATTTAGCCAATGTTTTTCTTTTTACTTAACAACTCCTCTGTGATCGCTTCTTTGCTGTCTCTCAGTGTCCATGCCATCACTGCATGCCTCACTTGTGAAGCAGTGGGGGAGGGGCGGGGTTGCGAGGGAAAGAGGAGGGGCGGGGTGAAGTTGTGCAGAGGCAAAATAGAGGATGTACAAGTGTAATTACGACGCAACATAAACTATATCGATATAAACAATATTGTGTCATCTTATATCTTGTTTAAAAATATATCGATATTTCTTAAAAACTCGATATATCGCCCAGTCCTACACATATGTAATTAAATAATTACTTTGAGTCATGCATATGTAATTTGTATTTACATTCCATTCACACATATGTAATACATATGTAATTACATACATTTAGACTTGCATTCAATTAATACATATTTCATTACATAATTGACTAATTACGTACAAAGTACATGCATGTTTACATTTTGTTCATACATATATACTAAATATTTAATTCATAATTAATTACATATATTTCATCACTGCCAGCACAGTGGCTTAGTGGTTAGCACGTTCGCCTCTCAGTGCTGGGGTCTTGGGTTCGAATCCCCATCTGAGCGGAGTTTTCATGTTCTCCCCATGTCTGCGTGGGTTTCCTCCAGGGACTCCGGTTTCCTCCCACAGTCCAAAAACATGGGGATCAGGTGAATTGGGTAATCTAAATTGTCTGTGTGTGTGTGTGTCACCCAGCGATGGATTGGTGCCCTGTCCTGAGCTTAGCTGATTAATGTAATACCCTGCCCTGTGCCCAGTGAGGGGGTAGGGGACTAACCGCGACCCTGATAAGGAATAAGCAGGTGTGATAATGAATGAATGAATGAATATTTCATCACACATTACATCATATTTACATTTGTGTCTTTTTTAAAACAAATGTAATAATTACATATATTCATGCATTCATAAATATATATTATATTTGATTGGATAATTAATTTTGTTCATATTAGACTCTGTAATATATATAGAATTAAATAATTTATTACATGAGTTCATACTTAAATTTTGTTCATAAATTTGAAGGTTTTTTTTGTACAAGTATACATTAACTACATTGTTAATTAAACTGATGCTAACCACTTTTTAATTAAGTGCATTCTTCATTAATCTTATACTTTAGTAAAATCTGTTTAGTTGAAATCTGTTTAGTTTAAATCTGTGGTTTATTTATGATGTTTGTGAGATTTCATATATAAACAATATTCATAATTCGTGAGTGCGTGACCAATCTTTATGCCTTAGAATTAAACAGGCTGTTTCTTATTATGGCTTTAAGATTATTAAGACTGAATGTGAGATGAAGATTGAATGTGAATAGGCAAAGCTAAAGTGCTGTGGAATGAATATGTTTCAATGTGCTGAAATCACAAAACAAGTGAAGTAAAAATGGCCTATTTTTGTACACATGGGCTGTATAGAGTGGGGAGTGAATGGTATGTAGGGAATTTTATTTTAAAAGTAAGTTTTCCCTTTAAGGATTTGATAAACTTTAAAGAATGAGATTAGACTTCTTTAACTCTGGAAAAGGTAAACTGACCACAGATCTGTGTACTGTGGAGAGTGCATGTCCAGGCATGACAGAAAGAGCAGGTGCCTAAGCATAGCTGAGCTAAACCCCTCCTCCTCCACCCCACCCCACAGTGGCCTTCAGCTCCAGTAGCTTCCTTTCATTACTGGAGCTTTGTGCATCTGCCAAAACATTCCCAGCCTGGTCCCACACCTCATCCATCAGCTCCGTATATCAGTGCTGCTTCAGACAGATCGTGTTGGTGATGATGGTTTGCGTAAGTGAATGTCTCTCTGTGATGTTCTATTGAGTGCTGAGTATTAGGATGGATGGATAGATGAATGAATTAGATTAATGTGAAATATGAAAAAGCTGTAAAACTGTCATCATAACATTTAGCTAATAAATACACAACAACACCAGGACTCATCTGTACAGCTGTGACAAAGATTAAAGAATCAGCAACTTCACGCTGGGCTGGTATGGTATGAAACTTCTTAGAGGGACCAGTGGATGTAAAAACCACGCGAGAATGAGCAAAAACACATATCCGTGACTCTTCTGATCTCTCCACTTTTAAATCTCTCCTAAAAACTCACTGCTTCAGATCTGCTTTTAATTTATGATGTTTTACATGTACCTAACAATGTAACTTTTGAAAATGTTAAAATGTTTTTTTATATGTATTGTCTATTTTAAATGCTGTTTGTATTTTTATTTTATTTTATTTTTATTTTTATTTTGGTATTGTAAAGCATATTTGAATGTCATGAAAAACACTATATTACATAAAATGTATAATAATAATAATAATAATAATAATAATAATAATAATAGTTGACAAAAATGTTATATCCATCTATCTATACATCCATCCATCCATCAGTCCATCTACTTAACCATTTTGCATCATCCATTCATCCATCCGTCTATCAAACTTCTCCCTATTGTCTGTCCATCCATTTATCCATCCATCCATCTAACTATCCATCTATTTATTAATCCAAATATTAATCTATTTATCCAGCTATGTATCATCTGTCCATGCATCATTCTATTTTCTCCCTATTTATCCATATGTCCAACTATCCATGTATATACCATCTATCCATCCAGTTGTCCATTTGTCTACCAACTTCTCCCTATTGACCATTCATCCATTCACCCATCCATCTATCCACCTATTTATCCATCTACTTATCCATCAATGTATTCATCTATTTTCTACTACTATTTTCTATCTACTCATTCATCAAAGGCCATTGTGATGGCTAGAAAACTGAGTCACAACATCTTATTGGGTGTTCCAAGTCTACAGGAAATTCTCAGAATTATGGCTGAAGGTCTCTTGCTGTCACTCAACTCCATATGTTGATGGTCTGCAGGTCTCTGTGGAGACGTCTTTCAGAATCTGGTTGTGAAGGACCTGGGTTGACTTCTAGAAGTAATTCTTGTCTGTAAGTGAAGAGATTTTCATTCACAAGCTGTGAAACCCGCCGGTGGTCCCTGTCCATCAGTTCTGAGGAGAATGTCCTGTAGACTGTGATTGTTATCACTGCTGGTAGACCTGTATGACTGTACACTTCCATACACCTGCAAAGTCAGCTACTTCCTTCACACTATGACCTTTGACACCCAAATAATATTTTATACTTTATTATTAAAATCTGCTTTACACACACTGAACCAGACATTCACTGCACTGTACCAGCTCTTCTCACACACCCTGCAGGTATTTATAGCCTGATCATCCTCATGCAGTGCCATCTGCAGGAGCCTGAAGTTACTACAACCTTAAACAAGGTGATTCAATATTTTTTCAGGGAGCTTATATTGGATGTTCTAAGAAGTTGTACTTGGTGCTGAAGCAGCTATTTCTGTACATCAAGTCATGCAAGAAAGGTCCTTTACTACTCAGTACTTTTAATTTTGTAGATCTGCAGGCTAAAATGAATTACAGTGTGTATAAACCAAAATTATGACGAGTTATAAATTAGTGAAATGGTGTGAGTTATGAATATTTTCGCCTTGGGGTTATATATGGAGTGCCAACTTTGGGGCAGAGGCATGTCCACTGTGAACCTCCAACTGAGACACACACACACATGCACGCACACACGCGCGCGCACACACACACACACACACACACATTTTGGCAGCTGTGTGCCAGAAATGCACATGACAGCTCAGCTTTTCTCCTGTGACTGTCACGGCCTAAAATTAACAGTGTGTTGTGTAGGAGCCAGTGTGCAAGTCATGGGACGAATGGGAGTTTATGAAGTTTGTGTGTGGGTGTGTGTTTGGGGGGGGGTCATGTTTCATGTCAAGTTGACATTTTGATGTGTCATTATTCCACCACTAAGCAGAACAAAACAGCACTGTTCACTTCTGACCTCATCTGGCATTCTATAAAATAAGCCAAAACATTATGACCAGTATGCTAATACACTTAATTATATTGTTGGTGCACACAATACAACTCCATGGACTCTATAAGATCTCTGACAGTCTGTGGGAACAAGACATTAGCAGCAGATCTTGTAAGATTTGAGGTTGAGCCACAGAAGATCAGCACATCCCACAGCTGATCAGATTGAGATTGAGTGCTCTAAAATCTCCTGGTAGATGTTGACTTTGGACTTTACACTGGACCTTGGATTCTGTGTCTCTCAGACTCTAGGAGCTGATGAGCAAGTTAAATGTAAAAGTGACAACATGTCTGACATTGTGGTCGACAGCACACTGGTTGTGAAGGATCTGCGTTGACTTCTAGAAGTAATTCTTGTCTGGTAGTGAAGAGATTTTCATTCACAAGTTGTGAAACCGCCGGTGGTCTCTGTCCATCAGTTCTGAGCAGAATGTCCTGTAGACTGTGATTGTTACCACTGCTGGTAGACCTGTATGACTGTACACTTCTATACACCTGCAAATTCAGCTACTTCCTTCACACTGTGACCTTTGACACCCAAATACAATCTCTCCTTTATCATTAACATCTGCTTTACACACACTGAACCAGACACTCATTGCACTGTACCACCTCTTCTCAATATATATATGAGTCCCTTCACACACCCTGCAGGTATTTATAACCTGATCATCCTTGTGCAGCTTTACCTGCAGGAACCTGAAGTTACTACCACCTTATATAAAAAACCCTACTCCTTTTATCAAAACACACTCCATCTGCAGATGGTCTCTCCTTTGTGTTGCACGTCATTCACTCTGAATCGTTTAAGTGTGTCACCTGAGATGTAAGCTGGTGGGGACCCCGCTGTCCACTTGCTTTGATCTGTCCTCTAATGTGCACTTCCTTATGGCTTTAATATGCTGAGGGTTGCTTGGCAGGTTTATGAACAAGTGCACAGAGTGCTGCCCTCTAAGAACCACACACACACACACACACACACACACACACACACACACACACACACACATACTGCATATTTTGTATAATTTTTGTATACCCCACCCAATACAACCAAAATCCCATATGACACAACAGAAACTCCACCCACCACAACCAAAACCACGCCCAGATTGAAGGTGAAATTTGAGACAGGTGTTTTCAATCAATGGGGTGACAATCAGGTGTGAGTGGGCACCCTCTTTTATTTAAAGAACATGGATCTATCAAAGTCTGCACTTCACAACACATGTTTGTGGAAGTGCATCATTTATCAACTTTTAGGACTTATTTACACAGAAATATAGAAAATTCTAAAGGGTTCACAAATTTTCAAGCACCACTGTGTGTATATATATAAAGTCAAAGCACAAAACTGTTTTCCAATCATCATTAAAACACAGGGATGAGATTTATGTTTCTGGTATGAACAGATTTATACACACACCTGCACACACATGACTAAATGGCCATTTATATTTCCTGCATGGGGCCCGGTCAGTCAGAGTCTGGTCTCGACTCAGCAAGACACACATGTGGCTCCGATCAGACGGTGATAAAAGTCATCGCCTGCTGTAACAACTTCATTGTGAAGCAGCTTGTTCAGCACACATAAACATAGCTGAGGGTCAAGAGCCATTACTGAAAGTTCAGAGCAAAGACCTGCAGCTTATGAGCATCCATGACCTGCTCACCAATCAGACCACAAACAAAACAGGCAGAACATCAGAGGAAATGTTTAAAACATCTAAGAACATCACAATCTTGAGTACCTGAGTACATTTCAGTGTGAAGGAAAGACATCTGACCACTTCTTCTGTCAAAATTGACCTATTAAATTCAAATCCCACACAAAGGCACTGTGGGTAAGCCGAAATTCAGCCTGCAGTATTTTATACCCTGTAAGGTCCAGTGTGAGTTTTATTGTGACATTTATCAAACTACTTTTCAACATTATTTGCAAATTGCCAGTGACCCAGTATAGCCAAAATGGGCCAAAGCGCACTGTCACACTACTGAGCAAATCTCCAGTGGCCCACAGTGGGCCAATACTGAGAACCAGATGCCCAATGTGGGCAGTCCACAAGTTGCCAGTGTATGCCCACAGTGGGCCATCACTGGTACAGTGGTATAAACTGAGTAATGTAAAATAAATGTACCTATAGTACCTTTTGAATTTAATTAAAATAAGAAGCTTCAGTTTTTTATAGAAATCAACAGAAATACACCAGATATCATCACATATCCACAGGAATAACCAATAGATGCCTCTTATTTGAGTAAGAGACTAAGCATGTATCAGCAAAAACACAGCAGAAATACTTACATTACTCTTGGAAGTTGAAATTGTGGTGTTTGGCTTACTGCCTCGTATTCGATGGCCGTTGACAGTTTATGATGTTTCAATTACAGAAGTAGAGAGGATGGAAAGGGTTATGAATAAGGCCATAAGGAAGTGATTAGGGGTGCCACAGTGTTTAAGTAGTGTGTCATGGTATGGGAGAGGGGTACTGGAGCTACCACTCACAAGTTTAGTTGAGGAGTTTAAATGTACAAAGGTGAGTCGTGAGATGATTTTGTCAGGATCAAAGGATGCAGTGGTTAAAGCAGCAGCGCTGGTCTCAAAAGCAGGAAGGAAGTGGAACCCGCGAGTGGGAGTGCAGGTAGCCAGGAGCTCATTAGAGCTAAGGGATGTGATTGGCCAGGTGCAATGCGGAAGAGCAGGCCTTGGGTCAGGTGATTCATGGAAAGCTTTTATTAAGGCCACATCACCAGAAAGAAGGCAAATGATGATTAGATTTATTCGAGATCAGGAAGAGGAGGCACGGTGTGCAAGAGCAGCATCACAGGCCAAACAAGGCCAGTGGCTTTGCTGGGAGAATTTAGAGAAGCGGAAGATCACTTGGCAAGAACTGTGAGCAATGGAGGCAAGTCGTATTAAGTTTTTGCTTGGAGCGACTTATGCTGTCCTTCCAACTCCACAAAACCTTGGACAGTGGGTAGGTGAAGACCCTAGTTGTAGATTATGTACAGGGGTTGGCACGCTGAGGCATATTTTATCAGCTTGTAAGGTTAGTTTGTTGCAGGGGAGGTATACATGGAGACATAATCAGGTGCTAAGGGTTTTAGCATGTTTGTTAGACATTAAACGCATGGAGGTGAATGCATTGAATAGTGGTTGTAATAATAAAGCAATTAGGTTTGTGCGTGAGGGGGAACGTATTCGAGAGCAGGCACAGGTTATAGATATTGGTAGATGGGGTGAAGCGCGAGATTGGACATTACTAGTGGACGTAGGGAAAAAACTGAAGGTGCCAGAGTGCATTGCTTTAACTACACTGAGGCCAGATATGGTGCTGTACTCTGAAAGTAAACAGATAGTTTATTTCATAGAGTTAACAGTTTCATTTGAGGATGCAGTTGACGAAGCATTTGAAAGGAAGAAGCTGAAGTATGCGGACTTGGCAGCTGAGGTGAGGGAACGTGGGTGGCAGGTAGATGTAAGACCGGTGAAAATAGGTGTTAGGGGATTTGTAGCCAAGTCTGCCACATCCCTGCTTGTGCAGTTTGGCATCAGGGGCCGGAAACTAAGGGCAGCTGTAAAGGAGTTATCAGAAACAGCTGAAAGGTCTAGTCAGTGGTTGTGGATGAGGAGAACACAGATTAGTTGGGGAAATGCACTATAGAGGAGCTGGTTTGGTGGTTGGTGTGGTGTAGGAGCGTAAAGATCACATGGAACTGGTGGCACTGAGCATGCATTAACGGTGCCAGTGTGGCTCGGTACAGCCTTAGTCACCAGGGAGGCCAGTGTCGATTTACGTTTGTTAAGGGGAAGGTCTGTAGAGCTAGCTTGGAGGGGGGTGGGTCTGGGACGCCAGACTTCACTGTTGAACCTTCTGGAGGTGTTGTGGGCTTAATTCAGCAAAACACTGACAAGGGAAGGTGCCTACCTGATGACCCCTGTGAAGAGCTAGTAATGCAGTGTGTGGTTTGGGTACTCATGTGATGGGGTCAATAAGTAACCGTAGATGTTAAGGTTAGCTGGTTGCTGATCGGATCATAAACGGCCACAGCAACCATAGGGTGTAGCTGTAGGATTGAAACAATAGGATTGTGTGTCTGCTGGTAGTAAGAGAGAGGAGTGGGCCCTATGTGAAACTCTAATGGTTTGGCATAAGATATTTTACATCTTATCTTGTGTATGATTCTAATTTAATTGTCTGTGTTGTGACAGAAAGTCAATATTAATTCCCAGTTTGTAGTTCATTTTGTACTAAGCCTGAAGTTAAAAACCAAAATGGCTGCCATATTACTCAGCTACTCAGCAGGAGGTGGAGTTTATTTGGTTCATCATATGGCATAATAAAGAGAAACATTTTTTAAAAACTTTTATGCTTTATGACTCAGTACTCTTTCTACAATTACAAAATAAAAACTTTATACTGTTTATATTTTCATTTAGATCTTCTCAAATTTCAAACACATTTTTTTAATCAAAAAGAAGTACTATATGGTTCTGTATCTGCAGTTTTGTCCCAGATCTCCTGAAGATTCTGCTCCAGTTCTGCAGATTGATGGCACTATCATCTGAAACTCATCACTGACCAGCTGTAATTGGGCCAGCTGAAAATGAGTGTAGATTTTGCTTGGTAAAATGGACTCAGGCCAACTATCATATCAGACTCAGCACCTGGAGAGTCAGGACATATTACAGTCAGCACCCAGCAAGTCAGTAGAAAGGGTTCAGCCCAAATGTCATTACACTTGGCACTTGGCATGTCAGTAAATGTGGATCAGGCCAACTGTCATGTTATACATGGCCTCTGGCAAGCTTGTGAAAAGGGCTCGGCCCGAATGTCACATTACCATCAGTACCCGGAGCATCAGGAAAAGTGGATCGGACCAACTACTATATTACACACAGCACATGGAGTGTCAGGAAAAGTAGAGCAGGCCAACTGTTAAGTTAATATTATACTTGGCCCCTGGTAAGTTAGTAAAAGGGGCTTAGGCCGACAGTCATATCACACTCTGCACCCAGTGAGTTGGTAAAAGGGGCTTGGGCCGACAGTCATATCACACTCTGCATTCAGTGTATTGGATAAATTGGCTTGGGCCAACAGTCATATCACACTCTGCATCCGGTGTGTTGGGAAAAGGGGTTTTGGACTGACAGTCATATCACACTCTGCACCCAGTGTGTTGGGAAAAGGGGCTTTGAGGCGACTGTCATATTATACATGTAAAATGTAGCCAATAAGTCTGTAAAAAGAACTCTGCCTGAATGTCATATTACATGTGGCCTCCTGGCAAATCAGTAAAAAGGGCTTATCCCAAACACCATATGACACTTTGCACCCAATGTGTCAGTAAAAGGGGTTCAGGTCAACTACCACATTACACACTCCACATGTAGGTAAAAAGGGCTTGGGCCATCTGTTCAATTACACTCTGCACCCTGTGTAAAGTTAAAAGGGCCTACTGCATTTAGCATGTTGGTTAAAGGGGGCTTGAGTTGACTGTTGTATTACACTCAACATCCATGATGTCATTAAGAGGTTTGGGTTGATTCCCTTGTGTGTTCAGATGTATTTTTATAGACTTGGGCTGATTATGTTTAAATAATAGGTGGAATAGTTAACCAAAGATAAGAGGTTTACACTGAAATACTGATTTACTTTTTTAGCATTACAAATATACTAAAATAAAATCTACCATTTTTTCTAACAAAAAGCTGATTATTTTGCTTATATGTAGTTTCTGGGCCAATAATGGGCTGAACATTTGGGCCAGACTTGGCTCAATGCATTACTTATCAGCATGCAGTGTTTGGTTTGGGTGAAGAACTTGTATTTGTACTTTAGTGTTTGTTTATTTGAACTAATGACACCTTTACTTGAAGAAGTTTGTGACCCCTCTGGTTCTGACTTGTCATTACGTCACTGACAGCAGTGTGAGGGAATGTTATTTATTTCTTTTTGTACAGACAGCTTAATGTCAGCGCATTAATGCCAGCTGCCAGACTCACGGTACTGATCAATGGGGGTCCAGCAGCTGAGCCTTTAGCACTACAAACAGTTCGATACTATTGAATGAATGTTGTCTCTGTGTAGGAGCACTACTCTCTCTCTCTCTCTCTCTCTCTCTCTCTCTCTCTCTCTCTCTCTCAGACACACACACACACACACACACACATACACACACACAAACACAAATACAAAGCCTGCAGTGACAGACAGCTATGTGTGTCTGATCCACTCATGCCAGCACAACACACACTAACACACCACCACCACATCAGTGTCACTGGTAATGATCCACCACCCAAATGATACCTACTCTTTTGGGGTCCTGACTATTGAAGATCAGGGTGAAAGTGACTGAGGCCAGTGAATGTATATATAAATGGACCATTTGCCATGAAATTCAGAAATGTTTTCTCATTTTAAAAAGTTTTTACCTTACCTGTAGTCTCAGATAACAGCATTTGTTTGTTATGTGACTTCATGTAGCCATGTGAGATGAAATTTTTACTGAGAAACTCTGACCAAAGCTGAATTACTGCACAAGATGCTACAGTGTGGCTACTAGACTTCTTGAGAGGGATCTTCACCCACAATCTCTTTAATGAGCAGGTGTCTGATTCTAGAGCATAAACTGTGGATATTTCACCTTGAAGTATGTGTAGGGGTGAGTTTGTACTGTAAAGTGCATTGGGATGGAGAAAGGAGTTTGGAGATGTTTGCATTGAAATATAAGACTTTTCTTATAAAATGAATCAAATGTGTAATATTTGAGATGCTAGAACATTGAAATTATGGCATCAAGTCAAAAACATTATAGAAAATTAAGCTAAAATCAAAATGTTTTTATTATTTTACGAGTGTATGTCCAACAACTGGAATATCAAAAAAGTTCAATTTTGTTCATAATGTAAGTATTAAAGGTAAAATTATATACAAACTGGATTCCAAAAAAGTTGGGACACTAAACAAATTGTGAATAAAAACTGAATGCAATGATGTGGAGGTACCAACATCTAATATTTT
>BRDA01063392.1:0-11436 GCA_036984385.1 Crenuchus spilurus
CATCATCTCTTTCAGGGAAGACCCTGCATTTTTCAACAAGATAATGCCAGACCACATTCTGCAGCAGTCACAACATCATGGCTACGTAGGAGAAGTAAAAATGGCCTTGTCACAACTTTTTGGGGAATTGTTGACGCCATGAAATTTTGAAACAACATATTTTTCCCTTAAAATGATACATTCTCTCAGTTTAAACTTTTGATCTGTGATTTGTGTTCTATTCTGAATAAAATATTAGATGTTGGCATCTCCACATCATTGCATTGAGTTTTTATTCACAATTTGTTTAGTGTCCCAACTTTTTTGGAATTTGGTTTGTACATTCTTCACAGTAGGCACCTCTTGCTTAGATGCCAGTTTTCTTGGCATTTTCTCAGTCAGCTTTATGAGGTAGTCACCTGGAATTGCTTTCAGTTAACAGCTGTGCCTTGTCAAGAGTTAATGACTTACATTTCTTGCCCTCTTAATGTGTTTGAAACATTAGTTGTGTGCTTACTTTGAAGAATCTAAAACACATTTTGGTTTGTTTAACACTTTTACGTTTACTAGATGATTCCTTATGTGTTCATTCATAGTCTGGATGACTTCAGTGTTCATTTACAATGTAGAAAAAAAAAATTAATAAAAACATTGAATGATGTGTCCAAACTTATGACTGGTACTGTACATCATACTTGTTCACATCATATTAAACCTAGAACATTATTTCCAGCTTGTGCTTTGCCATTAGCTGTTTCCTCAGGTCTTTACACCTCATTTACAAAGTAGGGCTTTATCCATGCACACCAGGGTGCATCATTGCTTAAAACTTTAGGTTTTATTGGTCCTCACTGACACTGTCTGGATCACTAATGAGAATTAATTGGCTGTGACACTACAGTGATGATGCTTGTTTGATTAGAAACTAAATAATTTGTGCACTTCATATAGTGTTGTTAATCATGAGACACCAGTAACTCTCAGTGGATAATGTAAAGGCAAGTGCTAGTCTATGGTATGTCTGTAGATAGAATTGTGAGTCTTTGGCTTGTAAATAAAGAGGGAGCAGAGTAAGGTGTGCTCACAATTTCATTCATAATTTACTTCCATCACAATATCACAAGCTGAACACTGACAGTGTAAATACAGTGAGCTTATGTCTTTATTGTTGTGAACAAACTGGAGTCAGGTTCCTGTGCTAATGTCATGTTTTCCAATTTGGTTCTACTCCTTCAGGTGTCCCGTGTCATGGGCGCTGTGAAAAGCCAAATACAGCCTAGAACATTTTCCAGAGGGGTATGTAAATAAAGTAATAGTCTCCGTAATAATGTCTCCAGGTTGTTTCATTATGATGTTGGCAGGCTTTTTGATAGACCCTGAGCTGACATTGATGAATTTCCAAAAAATGTTTAATTTTATCCAGCTTATCAGAGCAGCATCTCACAGTGGTTGTGGTTACAAATGAGCTCCATATTAATGCTGCATCTAAAATGTTTTTGCTTAGATTTCGACAGTATTGTCATTGATGCAATTGCTGCCAATTTATATTTAGAGAGTAGTCTTTTGTCTATTTTATAATGTCTTGTCCATATTTTTGGACATCCAAAAATGATGCTCAGTGTAATCACTCTACAGTTAAGTCCATGAGCGGTTAACTAATCGTTTTATTAAGTTTATGCTGTTTTACAAATCTTTCATAAATAGTGGTAAGTCATCCCAAATTCAAATACATTTAGACATGGTTCTTTACGGAATACTGTAAGCTGTGATGCTCAGTGACAGTGATGTTTAATATACTAAACGGCTTAAGATTATTTTCTACTTGTTTTGCTTTCCAGATGCAAACTGTAACAATAATTCCGGGAGATGGGATTGGTCCAGAGATCTCTACTGCTGTAATAAAGATATTTGATGCAGCCAAAGTAAATGTTTTTATACCCCCTTCCTTCTTTGTTTATCACATATAGAAATACTTGTACACATGCTATTCTGGTTTCCTTCACTTTAATCATTCCATATTTTACTTGCTTTGCAATCAGTATACCCCTTACATTTCTACATTTTTATTTTATTTTATATTTTTTAAAGATATATTTATCATTAAATATTTATGGTTCAAGTAAATGATTCCCTACGTGAGCCTTCATTTACCAGCAAGTGACCACTTTTTCTTCTATAGGTGCCCATTAATTGGGAGGAGAGAAATGTTACGGCCATCAAAGGACCTGGAGGTAAATGGATGATCCCTCCTGAAGCCAAAGAATCAATGGACAAGAGCAAAATAGGATTAAAGGGTATGTACTATCACTTTCTTATACAAACCACGTTTCCTGAAAATTCTCTCAACGTTTGCAATTACAAACTCAGCTTTATTTGCTAATTCACTTTCAACTTTAACCCTCTGGGAGATATTAACAACATTACGCAAAAACACTTGTATATCTCTGAGATTTTATCCTAGAAACAAAACTAAACGTTCCACGGAAACCTTAAGGGTCTTCTTTTCAAATATATAAAGCTTGAATCTAAATATATTTTTAGATATTTGTGAGATGAGCTTAAATAATCAGAGAGCACATATTTCAGTGCACTGCACTTTTTTTTTCCGCCCACTCACAATCTGTCATTCATATAATAATGACGACATGGTAATTCCGCATAGGCCTGGTGGACGATATGGCCTAAAATCAATATTGCGATATATTGAGCAGTTCACCTCGATAACGATAAATGGACAATAATACTAATACGCACACACACCCTAAAAATAAAGAATGTGTTAGGCCAACATAAATACTTCACAGCCACTTATATTGATGGTACAATTCCCTTTTTATTACCACTTTAATTAACTTTAGAGCATAAATAAATGAAGAAAATGTCTTGGACAGAAAAGACACCATTAACCTCATCAATACACTCACTCCTGAGGTGGTATTTAGAATTTACATCAAAAAGCTCCTGGTTTGTATGTTTACGGTCAGTATGCTTTCTGATGTTGCATCTGTTCATAAGAACTTTGCACATAGGACATTTTTCCCGGACAACAGATCTTACACAAACTCTTCTTTTGAGTGCATAAATTCCCAGGTCGTCTTCTGTCCTGAGTGGACATGGATTGGCACTGGGTGGACACAGCTCTGCACTGGGTGGGAAGTGCTTGGTACTGGGCTTTACACTGGGTGGGCACAGATCTCCACTGGGTGCATGCAGCTTTACACTGAGTGGGCACGACTTGGTAGTGGGTGTGCATGGCTCAGCAATAGGTGGGCACAGCTTGGGACTTGTAGAACATGGCATTGACAGAGGTGTTGTGGTTGATTGTTTAGTCTTACACACAATCAAATGGTTTTCAAAGTCTTCTTTACGCAGCACCATTGACTGACAGTATATGCAGTGCTAATGGAGTTGTGTCCTGCACCCTAAGCCACATTGGTGAATAGTGTATCCTGAAACATGAGAAAATAAATTCTATAAAGTGTGGGGGCATAAAAATAATTGTAGGTCTCTGAAAGGCTTAGTAATGACAGTAACAGGCTTTTGACACAACAGTACAACATAAATTGTACAATATCTAACGCTGTATATAATTATTTAAATATGATTAAGCCTCAAATGACAAAAAGGTATATAAACCTTGTTGAGTATATCGTTTTTTAAAAGTTGTAATGTGAGGCTTAATCATACGTGCAGTTTACAAAGTCTGATATTTTTATAATTAGTCTGATATTTATATAATTAGTCTGATATTTATATAATTATATACAGCTATGGCATGTTAGGCATTGTAGATAACTAATATGTGAGATATATTGTGTGACTTATTGTACAGCCTATGTTGTACTGTTGTGTCAAAATGTTGTTATTGTTGTGTTAACTGACTTACCTTCATGCTGGATTGCTCGGTTAAAATGTAGTTTGAGGTGACTCCTAAGTTTACCATGGCCTAATGGTAAGGATCTGGTCTTGTGACCAGAAGGTCGCTGGTTCGATCCCCAGACAGGACATGACTGAAGTGCCCTTGAGCAAGGCACCTAACCCCCTAACTGCTCCCCGGGCGCCGGTGGATAAGGGCTGCCCACCGCTTCGGGCACAAATTTTCACAGCCTAGTGTGTTCACTAGTGTGTTTGTTTCACTGCACAAATGGGTTAAATGTGGAGGCCAAATTCCATTGTATGAAAAACCACATTGGCAAGAATTGGTGAATCTTAATCTTAATTCAGTTTAAGTTTTTATTGCATTTTTAAAAAGTGTGTCAACAGGGTTTGTACATTGATTATATTATTTTGGTATTGCATTATTTATTGCAACTTGATTGTTGATACATAGGGCCTCTGAAGACCCCTATCGCTGCTGGCCATCCCTCCATGAACCTGCTGCTTAGAAAGACCTTTGACTTGTATGCCAATGTGCGTCCCTGTGTGTCCATTGAGGGCTATAAGACCCCTTACACAGACGTGGACCTAGTTACCATTAGAGAAAACACTGAGGGAGAGTACAGTGGAATTGAACATGTGGTAAGTCATTGTGAATTTTTTATATTTAACCTCATATTTAAGTTTTGCATCAAAAATAATCATTTTTGTTTTATTTGATCCAATTTTTATTGGTGAACTTGTGAAAGATTTTTTAACATGAATGCAATGGCTGTAGTTAATTGTGAAGCTAGGAGACAAATTTAAGTAATGAAAATTAAATATTTTATTTAGAAAGTTTTTTGTTGTTTCTTACTATATATATATATATATATATGTGTGTGTGTTATAGTGTTTCACAAACACACTTTCTCTGATTAATACTTTTAAACCGTTAATGACTGCCTAAGCTATTCAGAATATATATTTATATAAGATCACTTGATCAAATTGGCTCCAAATCAGTTTCTCTATTAGAGAACCAGCTCATATGTTTTCCTCTTATGGCCACTCATATATAGCCCAATTGGTTTGGTGGATCCTCTGTATAGTAATTAATAATTTATAAAGTAACCTCTTCACCTGAACACACAAAGGTTATAGTTTGTCCCTTTAATGTTCTCTTGACCAGTTTTTTACACAGTGCTAGCAGGATTTCATTGGGCACACACAACTTGTTTATCAGGGCTGTTTTGCTATAGGTAGGTGCAATACACCAGCTTTAAATAAGATGTTTTCTGGCCCCATTTCATTGTATGTCAATCATGTCTTATGTTAAAGGTTTGTCTGGTCATCACCTTGTATCCATCCACCTCTCCTCTGTCTGTTCATTTTAAAGAGTGTGTGTGTGTGTGTGTGTGTGTGTGTGTGTGTGTGTGTGTGTGTGTGTGTGTGTGTGCTTCTACACTCTGTCTGGCCTGTTGAAATCGTGGTGTGGTAAATGTACCATTTTATTTAGGGATGCACCGAAATGAACATTTATGGCCGAAACCGAACAAAAAGAAACATTTGGCCAAATACTGAACACTGTTCTTCATTATAAATAATTTAAAAAATAACTAAACTATTTCACAAAATAAGTCTTGCACTTAGTCAGGAATTTCGTTGTATAAAACAAAGACAATAATATATGAGTATGTATGAAGATGCATGTATGTTACATTATTACTAATATTTAATAAAATGATGAAAATGTCTAAAATGAATGATGTAAGTCACATGGATGTTTAGTGTGTTTAATGTGAGTGTCATTGGCTACAGACACTGAAACACTTTACATTTCTTCTGATAATTGTGAGACGGTCCCTAACACTGCAGCTGCTGGAGCACAAACACAAAGCTAAGCGGCTGTATTCTGGCTTCATCATATCAAGTGCAATTTAGTGTAAGTTTGTTGTCATCTTCTGTTTCAGCACCAAACCGTAACTGTGCTGGTAAATCTGTTTTGTTTGTGAGTAAAAAAACACAATTCTGAATGTCCAAAAAGGTAACCGTGTCATTAAAATGTCGTCGTTCAGTATAAATTATTCAGGTTTTTGGGGGTTTTTTTGTTTTTTTTTTCCCCCAAAACGCTGAAAGTGTGCATTATGGAGTCTTCAGTTGCTGAATGGTTGGTGCATTCCTAATTTTATTATTACAAAAGTGGAGCAGCTTCTGTTTCTCTCTTCCAGTACATACCTTCGAAAACAAAACAATGTCTAAAAACTGGCAGAAAATGAATGGGGACTTTGCTATAATGACGTTATTATGTCTCATGTCATCTTAATAGATATACTCTTTATGTTCTCTTTATGTCCCAGATTGTTGATGGAGTCGTGCAAAGTATCAAGCTGATCACAGAAGATGCCAGTCGGCGAATTGCTGAGTATGCCTTTGAGTATGCCAGGAATAACCAAAGAAGCAGTGTAACAGCTGTACACAAGGCCAACATCATGTGAGTCACTGGTTGTGCCAATGTAAACACATCATTAGTTAACATATAGACCATTTCCCCTTTTCATTTGAAGGCAAAACAAATCATATTAACACAGTTTTACTAAAAGGCTAGTATAGTTAGCAAGTAATGCATGTTAATGGTGATGCAAAGTGAAATGATCCCAAAATTACCTCAATTAGCATTGTGTAGTCATGAATTTTAGATATCAGAAAATGCTTATTATCATAAACAATTCTGTTAGGATGCAATTTCTACTAAAATGTCACTACCTTAAATAAACATCTTTTACTTCACGATTCAGTCTTGTTCATATGAGGAGACTATTGTGACATTTTGCCATTGCATTTCCTTATCAGAAACATACAGACTTGGGCACTGCTGTTGGACATCTTGTATAGCTTTGCATAGCCTCCATAATCCAGAACTAGCAGAGTGAAATTCATATTTTTTTTCTTCATGTTTTTGCATACATGGGAATCTCTGTGTTCATCATTTATCTGTTCTAAAGTGTCTGATGATAACTGAAAAGAAGGATAACTGATGTAATATTTCACATAAGAAATCATGTAAATTCAATTAATTTGTACCAGACACTCCAAAATATTCACTAAAATACATTTTATATAGAGTAACTATAGTTTTACATACAGAAAACAATGAGAAATAAAAACAAAAGACTAATGAAATGGATAAATGAACATTTAACATTACTCTTACAGGTTTATATTTTATATCGAGTGTGCTGGTGTGGCCCAGCTGGCAGCCTTTGTTTTGTACATGTGTTCTCTGGGTTCTCAGGTTCTATTTGTTTTCACACCCATGTTCAGGTGGTAGTGCTGCATGGCATTGCTTTAGTGTGACATGTTTTAGTTTGTTTTGAGCGTTATCAAAGAGACACAAAGCCAAAATGAACGATGAACACAGGTGAGTGACAAACGTGTAGCTGGATGCTTTGTTTTTGCGAAATTAGCAACGAGTCACATGGGCACGCTGAAGAAACCATTCTGAAGAACGATAAATGGGATAAAATTTCCTGAAAAAGTATACGAAAACCGAATTGTAAAATTACCAGGGCAAACAATAAACGAGGTTCCACTGTATTTGATCAATCATCATCTGTCTTGTAGGCGAATGTCAGATGGACTGTTCCTGAGGAAGTGCAGAGAAGTGGCTGAAAATTACAAGGATGTGAAATTCACTGAGATGTATCTGGATACAGTGTGTCTGAATGTACGTATATCATTTATTTAAATTGGAAATAATTGCAATGAATGTTGTTCCTGTTTGGCTATTTTACATTAGACATAATATAACCTGGTTCTCTTTTATACAAACATTAGATACAAAAAAACAGACCAAATGGACAACATTTCAGGTTTTTAATTGCTACCTCCTATTGTTAAAGATTCGTAATGTTACATATATGTCACGTTTGACATTGTATAGTAAATATAGGCCTTATTTGAGAACAAGTCAGTTTGTTGCATTTCCACAACACTGCTGGTTTAGCCACAACAATTTACTTTAGAGTTTTTTTTTTACAGCACATAAACGTGCCAACTGTATAAAAGTAAATAGGAATAGCTCACAGCACCAGGTCATAAATAAACACAAAATCACAAACTGTCATATCACCACATCCAAGTTGGGTCTTGTGGGTCAAAATTTAAGTAGTATTTAAGTTCTTGTTTTCACTTTGAACATATATAAACATGTTATAATCCCTTAATTAAAATTGACACTACAGTAAAAGGACAAATATAGGAACATATAGTACGTAACTGTTCTGGTACTTATTATTACTGTTAGTGCCAGTTTTACTTTATTTTGTATCTTACTATGCGTTTTCAGATGGTACAGGATCCCACTCAATTTGATGTGCTTGTCATGCCCAACCTTTACGGTGATATTTTGAGGTAAGTTCAAGATTCCACTTTTGGTAGATGTCACCTGCTCTCTACAGTAGGCTAAATTTAGAATTAAAATGTACTTTTAGTTAAATAAAAGTAATTCTGTAAGTCAGAGTAAAAAGGCAAAACGAGGCAAAATTTGCATCAGGGCAAAATGAGGCAGTCTTACTGTAGAGAACTGTAATTTTTGGCCTCCCTGCTGTTATTCTGATGCTGGGTGCCTTTGTTGCAGTGATCTTTGTGCTGGGCTCATCGGCGGTCTTGGAGTGACTCCTAGTGGGAACATCGGTGCCAATGGTGTTGCCATATTTGAATCTGTATGTGAAGGATTATTGCTCACAAAATAGCTACTAATTACATTCCACTGAAGTGAAAGTGCTGTAATATGTTTCATGTATATGATGTACTGATTTAGTGGATTAATGAATGACTTTCATAGGTACATGGAACTGCGCCTGACATTGCTGGCATGGACCTTGCCAACCCCACTGCTCTACTGCTAAGTGCTGTTATGATGCTGCGACATATGGGACTTCATGGACCCGCCAAAAAGATTGAGACCGCCTGCTTTGACACCATCAGAGACAAGAAGGTACAGTGTATAATCTGACTGAATCTGCCAGGATTCCCAAATAGAAATAGATTATTAAAGTTATGATGTCATAAAATAGAAGAGTTTTCAGTAGAACATGTGAATTAAATAAATGTTTAATATAAATAAATGTGCTGCTACATTGTCAGTGTTCTGTGCTTCATTATTTCAGACTTTGACTAAAGACCTTGGTGGGAATTCCAAATGTTCAGAGTTCACAGGGGAGATCTGCAGAAGAGTACAGGATATGGACTAAGACTTGGCACTGTGATGTTGGTGTTTATCTGTGTTCGAGTTCCAAAGGACAAACGTTTCTGCTTTGTACCGTTCTAATATCTGCGCACAATTATTATAAATGTATATGCATCTATGAAAACAATGACAGAGGGGTGCCTTTTTGAATGAATGTTTATTTTTACTCCTTCAACATTTTAAATTTGTCCTTTATATCGTTATTTCACTACCAAAAGTCAAGAGCAGACTGACTTTGCTCCGCTACAGAATTGGTTGTGCGCTCAGATACGTCCTGCTCTCGTGCAAACTTACTCTTCTACTGTTTAGTGGAGCGTGCATGCACACTCCACAGTGGCTATAAATCTTTAATTTCCCTGAAGGACCCTCCTAAAGGGATCAATAAAGTACTATCTATCTTAGTGGTTAGCACATTCGCCTCTCAGCGCTGAGGTCTTTGGTTTGAGTCCCCATCTGAGCAGAGTTTCCATGTTCTCCCCGTGTCTGCATGGTTTTCCTCCAGTTTCCTCCCACAGTCCAAAAACATGGAGATCATGTGTATTGGGTACTCAAAAAATTGTGTATGTGTATGTGTGCACGCGTGTATGCACCCAGCAATGGATTGGCACCCTGTCCTGGGCTTAGTTGCCCTGCCCTGCACCCAGTGAGGGGGTAGGGGACTAACTGCGACCCTGATAAGGATTAAGTGGGTGTGATAATAGATGGATGGCATGCGCTCTCACAAATCTTTTTATGCTCTCACGCTCTGTAAAAACACTGCCGTAAGTCGTCAGCCAATCAGAAAGTAGTAACGGATTTTGACTGCTGCTGTCTTCTTGTATCTGACTACTTATTAAAGTAATCAAGATGCTGTGTTGCTTTGCTGATAGAACCAGTCTTCTGTTTAGGGGAGCGTGAGTGCGCACTCACAAATCTTTTTATGCTCTTGCGCTAAGAATTCACAGCAAAACACTGTCATAAGTTGTCAGCCAATCAAAGCAGTAATGGTTTTTGACCAATGAAATTATTCCTGCTGCTCCTCTACATTTTCATTGGTTGGGAAATGCACAATGAACACATCTGTAGCTTGCTTCACCATGGATCGACAGAGCCAACAGCCTCAGATAATGCGATTAATTACTTTTATTTTTTATATATATTCTGTCAGCTATTAACTACAACCTGTGTATTACCTAAGCTGTTTCATCAGTATGGCAATGACTTAAGTGTTTTGTATTGTATCATTCTAACTAAACCGTGCAAAAAATGGTGATATCGTTAATGATGCATTAGTAATGTAATGACATTATTTAGAAAATAATAATTTAACTGTAATGCATTTTTGATTTAGCTGTGGCTATAATCAGATGTAAGGACATGACTGAAGTGAAACCCCATATGTTATGAGTTGCTCCCGGTCAATAGTTTAAAATATTCTTTATACTTTGACAGAAGAGTATGTTTGTGCAACAGCAGGATGTATCTGAGTGTGTGAGAGCAGTTCTGTAGCAGAGCAAAGCCATGCTGAGCAAGAGCGGAGTAAATATGAGTGAGCAGAGTGTGTGAATCAGTTAAAAGGTGTGTACTTGACTTTAGGCAGTGAAATAAAACTATAGTCCTGTGGTGTTCATGTGAGATGGGTTCTTTTTTGTTGAAAGATAATGGCAAAACCTTTTATTTATTAACAAAGTATTCTCGGGTTCAATATATTTTATCATTGCTTTACAACTCAGTTAATAGTATACATCTTGTTCAATTTAAAATCTGAAATCACATTAAAGTTACTGATATTTTGAATGTAAGTACTTGTTGGCCTCTACTTTGTACAAACCAGATCCCAAAAAAGTTGGGACACTAAACAAATTGTGAATAAAAACTGCAATGATGTGGAGATGGCAAATGTCTATTTTATTCGTAATAGAACATAGATGACAGATCAAAAGTTTAATCTGAGTAAATGTAAAATTTTTAAGGAGAAATATGTTGATTCAAAATTTCAGTGTCAACAAATCCCAAAAAAGTTGGGACAAGTAGCAATAAGTGGCTGGAAAAAGGAAATTGAGCATATAACGAACAGCTGGAAGACCAATTAACACTAATTAGGTTAATTGACAACATGATTGGGCATAAAAAGAGCTTCTCAGAGTGTCGGTGTCTCTCTGAAGCCAAGATGGTAAGAGGATCACCAACTCCACCATTGTTGCACAGAAAGATAGTGCAGCAATATCAGAATGGTGTTACCCAGCGTAAAATAGCAAAGACTTTTAAGTTATCATCATCATCATCAACCGTGCATAACATCATCAAAAGATTCAGAGAATCTGGAACAATCGCTGTGCGTAAGGGTCAAGGCCGTAAAACTCCACTGGATG
>BRDA01063395.1:0-19533 GCA_036984385.1 Crenuchus spilurus
TGATTCCCATTGGCGGGCTCCAAAAACTGAGACTATTCAATAGTGAAACGTGGACAGAGATTGGAAGCCAAACAGCGCCCACTAGTGTCAAAATACGATCAGAAAAGCCGATACCGATCAGTTAAAATATGCCGTGATCGGCCCGATCCCGATTTTGAGATCGGATCGGGACATCCCTAGTTAAAATAGAACTCTTTAGCCACAATCTGCAAAGGTGTGTTTGGAGAATAAAGGGCACAGAATTTCATGAAGAAAACACCTCTCCAACCGTTAGTCATAGGGGTGGATCAGTCATGCTTTGGGGTTGTGCTGCAGGCAATGGCAAGAGAACAATAAACGACCTTAGAAAGCACACGCTGAAGATTTTACCATCACAGTCCCCTAATCTGAACATCACTGAGAATCTGTGGATGGACCTCAAAAGAGCAGTGCATGCAAGATGGCCCAGAATCTCAAAGAACTAGAAGACTTTTGCAAGAATGGTTGAAAATGTCTCAAACTAGAACTGAAAGACTCTAAGCTGGCTATAAAAGTGTACAAGCTGTGATACTGGACAAAGGAACACAACCATTCTTCCTACTGAACATTCAGGGTGCCTGAAGTCTTTTGGGCCCTTTTCCTTTTTTTGCTATTTGGAAAATGTAAAATATGATTTTTTTTTCTTAAAATATAAAGGGAATGTGTCATCTTTAACCGTATGCCTTTTGATGATCATTTCATCTTCAACTTTTTTTAACTGTTTACATTAACATATATTTTGACCAGGTGCTGCTTGTGAGACTACAGAAGTGTCCAGAGTTATCCTACACTTAACAGCGATAAATAACGATTGATTGCTCATGAAATTCTGTAATTATTAGTAAAATGAAAGTCTATGGAAATAGTAAAATCCTTAAAACAAAACCATAAATTGTAGAATCTCTGCTGAACTGTTTTCTAGATGTTTTCAGACATGATACCTGTAACCGTGCCTCTCTAATTAGAAACACAAGCATATTTTTTCATGATTTATTTCCCTCCAAACTCTACATTTTAAAAATTTGTTCAAGTTTATCTCAACACTCATGTAGAGCATCTAATTGCTGTAATATGTTCTCCGCTCAAGTAATCTGTAAACATTCCTGTTTTCGATGTTTCTGGCACCTGCCCCTCGGCTCCAGCCCGGGACCCCCCTTACCAGCTCAGAAGGCCTCAAATAGATTGTTCCCCAGAAGATGCACGTAGTCCGACATGGGCCCAATCAATGTGGGCCCGGGACGCGCTGGGGTGTCGGCCAGCTTAAAACCCCCCTGCCTGCTGCCTCTTGCCATGGCGGCGTTTTAGGAAAATAATGCCATTGATCCAGCCAGGCATCAGGCTGAGCATTAACCTGGGCAGCAAATTAGAAAACGGCCAGTCAGGGCGCCTTTCGCTGCCGTTTACCTCAAAACTCCCCATCCACTAGCAGGGTGTAGCAAAGAGGTGTGGGGCATTCCTGCTGGCCCGGATGATGACAGGAAGACCACGTGATGTCCCAGTGGTGATGAAGACGGGGTCCTTCTCGGCCCCGTGTCCATTACAGGAGCAGGATGGGGGGAACCGGTCGATCAGCAGCAAAGCAGGAGGGCAACTGGGGTGTCGGTCCCAAACACAGTGTTACCCCTCCCTACACACCCATGGTATTGGGAGAAGAAACAGAGGTGGACTTGTAGTTCCCATAAAAAACTGAAAAAGCTAAAATAGTGATAAATGTTTGTGGAGACCTTGTGTTCTTTTGAAAGCTGACATTTCTAATATAACTTTTCACTTAACTGAAATAGATATATTCACTTTAACATAATGTGTGTTTTATTATATGAAATGGCATAGCTCATGCTTATAATTTAGTGTTGAACATAACATTTGTTTTAGACATATTGGTTGACCTGTGGAAGGAAAAGGTTCACTTTAGTTTCACTTTCTATTTGCCAGCCCATCCTTCAAACCGGGACAGCAAGTTACACAGCTGTTCTGGAGTTTTTCCCCTGTGTCAAAGTTCATATGTTCAGTAACTGTACATTAGATTATAAGTCAATGGATTGACTACAGAGGAAAGCACTGAAATTATGAATTGTGTTTTTTAATGATACAATAATGATAAATAAGTGTAAACACTGGAATTTTCCTTTAACAATAAGCTTTTTTTGGTGGATTTTGTATAAGTTCAACACTTGAGGCTAAGATGTGTTGATATTGGCATTATTCCAAAGATATTTACGTTCTGTACTGCTTTCCTCAAAATATAACTGCTTATGTTACAGGACCGGTGTGAGCCAGAAGGCAGAGTCAAGCACTCTTTGTAACACAAACCTGTCTGAAAAAAAACCCCAGATGCATCACTTCCAAGTTGGAATTAAGTGCAGAGAGGGAAGCACATGAAAATAACAGAAAAACAACCCAAAAAGAACAATGCAAAGCAATAAAGCCGCAGCTTGGGGTGAATGAGTGCAGCGGAGGTAGAAAGGCATGGTGCATGCACACTTCTGCTGCACCCAGAGAGCATGGAAAAAATAAACAAACTTACCTGAGGGCATTTAGGGCAGAGGCTCTATCCTTTCCCAGGTGCCATCTGGGTTAGGTCTAAAGAGATACCTGTGCTCCGCAGGTGCAGAGTCACCCCAAAGGAGCCTCTACAGAACCCTAGTGCTACTCGAGGGGAGCTGCGAGGGAGTAAGTCTCCCTATCAGAGCACTACCTCAGCAATGGGAGGCTACCACAGCCCACTGAACACCATAAACAGGGAGGATGTGCTGTCATACTGCACCATGCCTGAGATAATGACCATAGTCAGCAAGGCTGGTTTCCTAACAAGATTTCTCCCCAGGCAGCAAAACATCCCCAAATAAATAATATATTAAATCCCCATAAAATAATAAAGAGAGCAACATTTCTGACCTCCTTAAACTACACTGAGACGAGGCCAGGAACTGAGAAAGAGAGATTATGGGGAACATAAGTCAGGGTTGAGATAAACCCCTACAAAAACCTGTATACAGATGAGGAAACTGAGATGGTGGCATGATGAATGACATGAGTGGAAATGGCTCCATGCCAAACTGTTGTGCATGATGAGCTGATTACTGGCTCTGACCAATAAGGGGACAGGGGCTCATCCCAGTAACCAATCACTGTTCTGGGGGTGGAGGTCCCTAGAAGGTCTAATCACTGCTCAGCAGGGGTGGTCCCTATCAGGTCCATGCACTGCTCCATGGGGAGGGTCCCCTGTAATTGTCCAATTGTTACTCTGCGGGAGTGGTCCCTGTAAAAGTCCAAACGCTACTCTACGAGGGCGGTTTCCTGTAAGGGTCAAATCACTGCTCCACCAAGGGCAATCCCCTATATGGGTCCAGATGCTGCTCTGCAGCATGGGTTGGGCCCTTACAGCTTAGTCTTTAATGTTTTATTCTATTGCCAATTCATTTATATTAAAACATCTTGAAAAGCCATTCCCTTACTTTTTGATATGGTACATTATTTGAATAATGATCAAGTTATACGTTTGTGTCTGAAGTCTGCATCTTTTGTTTTGCAGTACAGAAGTCTTACACCCCAACAATTAACACTGTGGAAATGTCTAAATCTTAACTGTCTTGAATTGTTCTTCTCTTACTACAGGTAAGAGAAGAAGACCTTGTGACTGAAAGATCATTTAGAAGTAAGCATTGAACCAAAAGGTTCTAATCGCTAAAGATTAGAGAACCGTGACTTGGGATTGAATTATTGTGGTCTAAACTTTAATAATGCAGGCTTGTGACTGAAAAGCTGGCTGAAAGGATGTGGCTGAAGTGGTCTTGAGCAAGACACCTAACTGCTCCCTGGGTGCTGCAGAAGATGGAATTGCCCACCACTCTGGGCATGTGGTTGCTCACTAGTGTATACACTTCATTGTATGGATGGGATTGTGGTGGAGGGCGGTTTCCTGTGTCTGTAGTGCAGTGATAAAAGGGTTTGGTCTTCTTTACTAGTTCAGTAATGTGACAGACTTGCTTGTTTTATACTGTTATCTGTAAAATGTGACCATTGTGTTTATCTATACATTCTGCTAATTAGATTTGGATTTAAAAGCAAAGTTAAACTATGGCTAATAATATCTTATGTATTTCTTTTGAAATGTAAAACGTAGCACAGCACTGGTGTTGGATTAAGTTGCTCATATATCCAGTCACTGTTCAGTTGAATTACATCACAGCCGCCGCAAATACTGCAGGAGACCTACTGGAGCCCATATGGATCCAAGATTCACCCAGAAAACAGTTAAGTTTGGTGGTGGAAAGATTATGGTCTGGGGTTACATTCAGTATGGGGGTGTGCGAAACATTTGCAAGGTGGAAGGCAATATCAATAGCCTAAAATATCAAGAAGTATTAGCTACCTTTTACAGTCACAATCATAAAAGGGGGTCAAATTTTGCAGCAGGATGGTGCTCCATCTCTACATCAAAGTTCCTCAAGGTGAAGAAGATCAAGGAGCTCCAGGATTGGCCAGCCCAGTCACTAGACATGAACATCATTGAGCATGTTTGTTTTAGGATGAAAGAGGAAGCTTGGAAGACAAAACCCAAAGAATCTTGATGAACTCTGGGAGTGTAAGACTCATGTAAGACTGCATTCTTTGCTATTCCTGATGACTTCATCAATAAATTGTATGAATCATTGTCGAACCACATGGATGCAGTCATTCAAGCTCATGGAAGTCACAGTTATGAAACATATCTTTGTATTTGAAGGAAACTATTTGTTTGATTTTCACATTACTTTCTGTGGGCGACAAAACTTTTGTCTTGCCAAAATCTGGCCTTTCTGTGTTCATTAAATGATCAATATTTCTGCAGTGAAGCAAATGTATTTTCGTAAATTAAACCTCATTTGGGAGGGTTTCAGCTTTCAAATGAGTCATTTCTAAAACCAACAGATGAATTTGAAGTCAGGTTATCAGCTTTTGTTTCCACAACATGGATAAGTGACATGGATAAGTTTCCATAATTCCATTCAAAAAATTACATTTTCATAGATTATAGATTCAAAAAGAAATTAGGATCACTCAATTCAATCAAAATATGGTACTTTCAAAACAATATGTCAATCTTCAATACATGGTTGGGTGTGACATGGCATTGACTGGGAGTTATGGAAGCCCAGATTTCCTTGATGCTTGCTGTCAGCTCTTCTTTATTGTTGGGTCTGGTAGCCCTCATGTTCCTCTTGAGAATACCCCTCAACGGGGTTTAGGTCTGGTGAGTTGGCTGGCCAGTCAAGCACTGTGATGGCATGGGCATCAGACCAGGCTTTGGTGCTTCTGGCGGCATGAGCATGGGCCAGATCCTGCTGGAAGATGAAATCTGCATCTCCATACAGATCCTCAGCAGAAGGAATCATGAAGTCCTCTAAAACATTCTGGTAGACTGTTGCGGTGACCTTGGATTTAAGAAAGCAGAGTTTACAAACACCTGCACCAGACATTACACCCCAAATCATGACTGACTGTGGATATTTCAAACTGGACCTCAAGCAGTTTGGGTTCTGTTCCTCACCCATCTTCTTCCAAACCCTTGAACCTTGATTCCCAAATGAAAGGCACACTTTACTTTCATCAGAAAAGAGGACCTCGGACCACTGGCCAGCAGTCCAGCCCTTCTCCTTGGCCCAGTTGAGATACTTCCTACGTTGGCTCAGGTTCAGAAGTGGCTTGACCCACGGTCATCTCTTTTGCTGGTGCATCTTCTCCTGCCACATTTTGTCCTTCCACTAGACTTTCCATTGATATGCTTGGACACGCACTAGTGAACAGCCAGCCTCCTTAGTTATGAACTTTTGTGGCTTCCCCACCTATGGAGGGTGTCAATGATGGTCTTCTGTCCAGTTGTTATGTCTGCAGTCTTCCACATATTAAACCCAACTGCGACAATTGAGCCAAACTGAAGCACTTTAATGACACCTGAGGAACCTGTGCAGGTTCTTTGAGTTCAGTAGATGATTAGTGTGTCACACTCAGTTTAAAACATTCATGCCAATTTGGGCTGATTTCTCCACAATATTCAAATTTTTTGAAATCCTGTTTTCACGGGTTTTATGAGCTGGAAGCCCAAAATATGTGAAAATAAACAAATAAATACTTGAAATCATTTAAATTGTGGGCCCTGAATCTATAATCTATGAAAGTTTAACTTTTTGAATGGAATTATGGAAATTGATCAACTTTTCCATGATTTTTTTGGAATGCGTCTGTTCAGTCAAGGGCCTGATATTGTGATCTGTTCACTAAAAGCTTTAGAATTTGCTGTAGCTGTGACATTTTTCACGTCTCTCAGCACACTGTGGACATTGGATTGTGAATTTGTGTAGTCTTGCTGTTAAAGTGTGTGCTGATACTGTAATCTGTGTGTAATCTCAGTTTGATGCTTTGCTGAGTCGACGGTGAATGAATTGCAGTGGTGACCAGAATCAACAGTGATTATAAAGTCTTCCGTATCCCACAGTTCATCTCCAGATAAGCAGATGTTGTAGTTATTGTTCTTTTTGATGTAGAGTCTAGGCCTTATTGTGCTGAAATTGAACACATTCACATGGTGGCCCACTTCTCCGCGTCCTTGAGAGGCATATGTCAGGGCCAGGGGCTGCTGGTGGTGATGGTGTGTGTGTGTGTGTGTGTGTGTGTGTGTGTGTGTGTGTGTGTGTGTGTGTGTGTCCTGTGGCGCTCAGTGTGAGCTCTGCGCTTATGCTCCTCCGCCCAGACGGCCGTCCCCTGCCCGCTTCTGGAGAAGAGCCAAACTCTGGGGGGACCAGTCACCACCACATGAGAGAGGGGAGGGTGTGTGTGTGTGTGTGTGTGTGTTTGCATTTGTGTTAAGGTTGCTACAGACAAAGCAATCATAACAAATCTATTATTCCAGTGTAGCTTTTATTCCAAGTCATTTTGGGCCAATTCATCATACAGGTATGGACAAAAGTATTGGGACATTATTCATTGTTTTTTTTTCGGATATGAGTGGCATTAATAGAGAGTTTATCTTCCTATTATTGGAATAAATCTCTACTGTCCAGGGAATTATTTCTACTTCATTTTGAGTGTTGTCGTAATGATATGATTGCATTCAGCGACAAGAGCATCATTAGTGAGGTCAGGATGTTGGATGATCACCACTCCACCTCATCCTCAACTCCGAAAAGGATTGGATGGAGCACCATCAATGCTGGGGGGCTTTATACCCATCTAACCCACACCTGGCATTAGGCATGGTGCCAATAAGTTAATGTTTAGTCCTATTGGCCATACTTCTCTACAGGCACTGGACCTCTGTGGATTCATTAGTAGCACGATCCACAAGCTTTTGGGCTCTAGGTAGGAGTGTATTAGGAAGCCTCCTATGAAGGCTATTTATTCATATCATTAAAGAATGTCATCTGGATGTTGCTGTTGTTTAGACTGGTATCTTGACCAGTGCTTGAATGATGGATTAGGATGAGTGAGGACACATTTCACTGGTTTAATGCAGCGTCTGCCTGCATTTCTCTGCCGTGTCACAGCCATAACGAAAGGATGTTGTGTGAGAGCTGAGCGTGAAGGATACTCCTGTTGCATCCTTCAAAATCAGCCAAATGTACACTGCATTTCTCAGCTGATCCGTCTGTTTAGAACAGCCTTCTACAGCTTCACGGCCATAACTAAACTGGCCTTTGGAGCTTGGCTATAGAGCATAATGAGCTGAGAATGCTTACTATTCTATAACATTGTATTCATTTCATTGATACAGCATCATAACACCCTTATAGTTATAGGAGCTGTCTACACCAGCCAAGAGTGTGAACTGGCTTGATGGAGTAATGGGACGTCCAGTCTTTATGTTTTTGCTTGACCTTTGCAGTGTACAGGCAGTAAGGCTTTTGTCAGATTGTTCATGTTTCTGTTCTGCTCTGTTTTTGACTCTATTAGTGCAACAATCTGTTCTCCTCTGTACATGTGCTTTTGTTTACATTCTGTGTTTGTCTTATGTCATGTGGTTGTGTTTACAAATTGTCTCCACCTCTTTCCCCACCCAAGTCATGCACCTGTCATTGTATTCACCTGTCTGTCATGTGTTGCCAAGTTCACTTTTCAAGTTAAGTGCAAACGAGACCCGTCCTTGCTTTGATCAAAGGTGTCTAAAGTATTGACATTCATGACTCAGGTAGAAGTATAGATACAAGGGTTTAAAAAGACTTTTATAGAAGCTGAAGTATCAACTGAAGCTTTTTTCTCAAATAAAAGTACAAAAGTTCTAGTTTCAGAACTTCTTAAAGTATAAAAGTAAAAGTAATGTAAGAAAAACAAATGCCAAAACTTAGGCATATAGTGCACTACCCCACCCCCAACATTTTTTCTAAAAGCCGTAATGACTACAAAGTTATATTAAAATGGTAATGTTGAATTTTTTGGGATGTACTGACTACATGTTTCAGCTGCATATATGCCCCTTGAAAATGAAAATATTTTAGTAATATAAGAGCCATTTTGCACTAAATGTATATTTAATAAAATTGTGTTTTATGTTCTTCTGGGTTATTTAGGAGCATTATTTTAGTATTTAAAGTAAATCCTTTATTTTTCTGGCAATCGATTGCTTTCCCTGATGGCAAACTGACTCTGTACTCCATTACTTTTCCCTGAGGAGATCAGATCAGTAGTTTAAGATTGCACAGTTTTCTTAGCGTAGCCTGTTATGCTACATATCAACATTTTTTATTTATTCCTTTGTTTGTTATCCTGATAAAAACAAGACAAACGGACCTGTGTGAAAAAACAAGACAGAGTAAACATGTTTGAGGACTACACTTCATCTTTCTGTTGGTTTTGGAGGATTTTGGATCCGCAGGCACAAGTTAGAAACTTCAAGTGCTGCCTTAAAGCGCTGCTTTGCGGTACTGAGCTTACTGGAGAGTGACGAGTCACCTGACGTGTAGGTACCAATAGGGTATCAGAATGGTATTTGTTTATACTTCTCATCCAACCACAATCACATTCACTCTTTCTGGATGACTCAGTTCATCTTGATAAGATGTTTTTTAAATGATGACAAACCAAAATGAAATACGTAGAAATAACAATGCTGTTTTTAAAATGTAAGGAGTAGAAAGTACTGATAATTAGGCCAAGTAAAAAAAAAACAAGATCTTCCGACCCTCTAAAAAGCACCCGACGGTTTTTTTTTTTTTTTTTTTAATGCAAAAAAGCGCGCCAAACACGCTAGTCTGGCCTAGAATTATTCAAATTTCCCGCTATTCAAATTTACACCTGCTAGCTCGCTAGCTGGGACTGGCGTGAGGCTAGTGTGAAGTGTGTCCGCCTGTGAGTGCTTTGTGATGGTGGAGAGGCTCAGCAGCACCTGCTGGACAGAAACTTTGATAGAAGTCAGAAGGAGTGATAGAAGTCGTTCTCCAAACACAAGCAGCTACAAAAAAAACACCAGAAATAGAAGCTCGACTTGTCGCTAGTCGTTTTTAACAAAGAAAAAGCCGCTAAGAGGATTAGGAAAGTCTTCGGTTCAACTCAGAACAGAATGAAAATTTAAAAATGCTCCCACGGATGTTTACACCAAAAGATCGCCGATTTGCTCATTTAGCTGTCAATCAAAAAGGGATTCAGCCTCAGACACATCATCCAATCATCATGCAGAAGCTGAGCGTCCGGGCCAGCCGAGGCCAGCCCACTGCCCCATAGACCCCCAGAGACGCTGAGTGTCCGATGGGCGGGACAAAGCCGAGCATTTATTCAATGACTCGTCTCATTTCACTGCACGCTTTGCTTTGCCATTGAACTCTGTGGACGCTGAGCGTCCACCCTGTTTAAAGCGCTGTGAAGCTGCGGGAATGAGTGAGAGGAAAGCCGCATCGTTACCAGTGATAAGAAGCTGATTCTGAACAAATGTTGAGCGCGTTGTAGCGCATATTTAGTCAATGACATGTACACACAACAGTATATTATTGATCACTTAATTTTTTTGACATTTTAGGGGAAGCTGAGCTTCCCTTGCAGTCTTTGCCAGATGCATTTTACCAGGAATACAGTGACGGGAAGCATGATGGTGACCCCATTTCACGTTTTTCAACATCATTTTAATATTCGCTACATACTTTTCTACCATCAATCTAAAAAAAATAATAATAATAAAAAAACACCTCCCCCCCGACCCAACATTTTTGGTGAAAAAGGATGATCACCAATTTTTTTTTTTACTTGGCCTAACATGAAAATGTAAGTAAGTAGAAGTAAAAAGTAATCTGAAAAAAATTACTCCAGTAAAGTATAGATAACTAAAATTTCTACTTAAGTATAGTAACAAAGTATTTGTACTTCATTACCTGACAGCTCTGGCTTTGATTTCCCATTTTTTCATGTGTTCATGGTCTGGTCTTGTCGTTTTCTACAGCTATGTCTTAATCTCTGTCTGCTTCATCTTCACCCTCACTATCGCCGTTGCTACCATGCATATATTTCAGTTTTGAGTTCCACCACTTCTTTATATTTGTTTTGCTTTGTTTATGTTTAAATAAAGCTCCACCTGCTTGCAATTACATCCAGCCTTTCTCCTTTAATGCTGCCAGCTTTGCAGTGCAACATGTGTCAACGTTTACTTGCTGATACTTTATTCAACAACCCCACTTATCTCTTCTCAGGACTGTACTGATGTTTCAGAGACAGTAGCATAATTGTGATAATGCTAAACTGTATTGTACTGTATTGCTGTTAGAAAATGAGAAATCTTGGAGATTTATGAACTTTGTACAGTATGTGGGCTGGTGATTTCTTCTGTTATGTATTATCGCCCTGCACTGAGCTGTTGTGTACATTTTTCTTGTGCTCTTGTGTGCATTCCCCAAAATACTTTTGGCAGTGTTTGGAAATGAGAAAAGGCTATGTTTTATATAATATGCTCAGTGCTCGACTGATTGGTAGTAAACACTAGACAGATAATAAGACAGTAATAGCAGAAATGCTTCAATCCGTTTGTATGCATCCTGTTGCGACCCCATCAAGGTTGCACACAAGGTGCATGCAATATTTCAAGCATATCTCATCTTTTCCTTCACCCATCTCTTCTTAGCCATTGTTCCTTTGTACCCAAACAGCGTCGAGGGAGCAGAATTCCTGCCATTAGCACATCAGAGGAGGTATTGTTTCTCCTAGGTGTTGTCCGTCATCCCAGCCTTGCCCTGCACATTTATGACTCATTCGGTGGGTGGCGTTTGTGTGTTTGCTATAATTGGTATGGATATTGGCCAAGAGCAAAGATAAAGATCCATTTTAGCTACTTTTGTCCTTGAATGGTGCGAGGTGGGAATTCAGCGGCCCTTTTCCCTCCTTTATTTCCTGGCTCAGCGTGGGGAATTGGTGGGATGAGAGGCTATTCCCTAAATAGCCCGTGGCAAAAGGTAGCCTGATTAGCATGCTGTCTGCTAGGCACTCCTCCAGGCCACAAGCACTAGCTATCACTTACTAACTATTTGTATTTATAGTTGTGTGTGAGTGTGTGTATGCCGGTGCGCATGTGTGAGTGTGTGTGGTTATAATTGGAATGAGCTCGGAAACCGTGTTTGCTTTTGATCGGCTGCCAGCCTCTCCGAGTGCTGCCATGCCACAGCCCTCACAATCCCAGAGGATCCGGAGAAACAGCAGTGGCTCTGTTCTAGAAAGAGCCTGACAGCATCTCACTCAAGGTCGAACAATGAAACGAGAGGGTTCGTTTCGGGGGCCTGAAACGAGTCAATATAGAGGTAAAGATTAATTGGTTTATTTATTGACTTGTCTCTCTTTTTTTGCATCCCACAGTCACCAGGATGCAGCCACTGCTCTGGAGTCCCGAGAGGAAAACGTGATAGTCTGTTATTTTATACTAGAAAAGATTTCATCCTGCAGTACACACTCATTGTCTATTTCAGCTCCACTGATCATGTACTAGGTGCACTTAGTAGTTCTACAATTACAGACTCTAGACTTTATTACACTGTTCTTCAAAGATCAGGATCGTCACAGAGCAGGAGGATCATTCTCAGTGACACTGATGTGGTGGTGGTGTGTTAGAGCTGCTGGAGATGTTAAACACTGTGTCACTCTATTAAACACACCTGCCTTGTTGGTCTTGTAGATGTAAAGTCAGGGACAGCAGCTCAGCACAGTGTGTGTTGGTCCTCTAGTCCTTCACTGGTGACACTGGTGGCTGGTTGGTCACTATTTTCACTCCAGTAGTGACACTGAGGTGTTTAAACATCAGCAGCTCTAACACACCACCACCACATCAGTGTCACTGAGCATGATCCTCCTGCTCTGTGGGGGGCCCTAACAATTAAAGAACAAAGTGAATAAGGTCTACAGAGAGACAGATGGACTACAGTCTGTAATTGTAGAACTACAGAGAGCTGAACTGGACAATGAGTGTAGATACAAGCTCTGTGTACCTAATGAAGTGGTCAGTGAGTGTACACACTCATCTCAGTACTCAGGAAATACTAATCCGGACCTAATAAATCTCCTGTAATGTAACGCAAATAAGCCTTTTATACAATCATACAGTTTAGTTGTTTATATGGTCTTTTCCATCACAATTCAGTAATATATTCTCTTAATCCTTCAAATGTGTTGCCTGAATTTTTACTGAGATTGATTTACACAGTCATACACAGAATATTATGGCCAGCTACTTAATCGTGGGAATGATCACCTTTGGCTTGGACTGTTCACTCAAACTGTGATCCCTGACACACTACTAATTGCTCCTGTGTTCGTTATAGATGTTCTGGGGAAATTCCATGTGGTCACCAGGAGTCAGAATCGGCATCAGAGCACTTAATTATAACAGCACATTATCTTTACAAATAGCTGTTTCTATGACAGCTTCCGCATACATTAGTCGGCCATGACCTCGTAGGTTGCCCAAATTGTGCACACTGCCATAAAAGTCACCTACTCATGTTTCAGCAACACAACTTTTCAATATCCAGGAAATACAAACGTGACAAACATTTCAAAGCATCTCAGGTTTAAGTCAAGTCTTAAGTCATGAATACCAAGTCTAAGTCAGGTTAGCCAAAGCCAGTGTTGGTTTAAAGACACAGTATGTGGTTTCCAGCGACATCTAGTGGTTTAGTTTCCATATTGCAACCAACTGAAGACTTTTTCCACAGCCCCTCCCTTCCAAACATGAAGGAGTCTCTACGGTGGCCGTAAGGTGTCATAAATCTTTGATGCTCCTGAACGTGATGTCTAATAGCAGCTTTAGAGCTAGTGATGTCAAGTGGTAAGATTCATTTTAATGATAAATTTAGGAAATGTAATATGTAAAATGATCAAAGCTACAATGCAGACGAAACATATTTTCTGCACTTCAGTAGTGCTATTGTAAACGTTAGCTGTTTTCTGTACAAAGTAATAAAGTAAACCCATCAAACTGCTTCACTGTAGACAGATAATGCAGGATACACATTTTTCTCTAGTCAAGGTAAGCTTGCCATGCTCTGAAGAAGCACTTCAGCCAATAAGAGTTCATACGAGCTCATATTAGCTAAGCTCGCGAACTAGCGTGCAGCTACGAATCTCCCGTTCCACCTTAAATGCTGCAGTAGTGTTCAGCTCCGATGTGCTACAATGTCCTGCAGCACCATTTAAGGTGGAATGGGGGGAAAACACTGCGCGCACGAATATGAAGCTAAGTTTCATGTTTTCTTTTCTTTGACGATTGAAGTTGTGTTTTCTCTTCTTGACGAGCATAAGAATGTTCCGCCATCTTAACAAATAAACCAAAAAACCTTTATTCTTGCTTCTCCTCCGTGTCTTTCTTCTTATTGAGGTATACGTTTATTTCTTCTCCTGTTTTATGTCAGCCAACGGTAAAACAAAGCTACAGCGCCATCGAATTTCAGTGGCCTTTTCGTCATTACAACACAAACGTTTTTTGCCTCGTTTGTCCTTTTTGAAGTACTGTAGAAACATGGCGATGCAACATGGCGGCCTCAGTCGGTGTTCAACCCGCAACCAATGTAGATATAAACAGCTTATTCTAAGGTAAAATAATCAAACGACTTCTTAGTTTATAATGATTAGATGTGTTTTTAATCATTTTTATTAGAGATTATCTTAAATTCTGCTAAAAGATAACCCAAAATATTACATACTGTGCCTTTAAAGTACACAGTCACGTCAGAATTTTATGACCACCTCTAGTTTGGGCCCAGGATGTCACAGATGTCATGTGACAGGGTGTTTAAATAAGTGAGCACACCAGTCAGTTGTAGCAGAGAGTAAAACCATCATCATGGACAAAGACGTGATGTGACTGATGTCCAAGAAGGCATGATAATGAAGCATGGTGGAGGCAGCATCTCTGAAACCACTAACTTTGTGAGATGTTCTAGAGTCGCTGTAGTGAAGGTGAACTGAGAATGGACTTCTTGTACATTGAGGGCCTCCCAACGACATAACAGTGGGACCCCACAAGCCACTGATGCCAGAGTTGAATGACGACTCTGATGAGTGGTTCAGTGCCATCAATGCACCACAGTGGACCAGTTAACATCTATAATGAACAGTAAAGTGTCAGAGATCATCTCTGAGTGAACACTCAATGCCAAGGGGGGTTATTATGATTTTTTTATACCCATTATTTGGTGGTCACAACACTGAACGGGTATAAAACATTTTTGGCAATGTTCATGAAATTGGTGTTATTGATAGTTAACATAGGTTCATGACTGAATGTTCACCTATAGACTCACTGGCCTTCATTTATTTTGAACATACACGGAATTGAAAGGTTTGTGATTCACCAGTACGCTCACGACCTACAATAAACAATTTAGTGATTAGTTAGAGGCTCATTTACATATTGTTGCCTCCTGCGATATCAGTATTACAAAAGGCCAAGCTAGATAAGAATGCATAGACAATGCTGCATCAACTAGTCAAACATATACTGTGGTCAGTAGTAGTGATGTGTGGGTGGGCATCCACCTGCAGGCAGGATTAGTGTGTATACGTGGGCAGAGGCAGGTTTGAGCTGATAAAAATACATTAGATACAGTTGAGAAGGTATTATAATGATCATTTAAGAGCAAGATCTTCATACTGAAGAGGCTTCTCAAGACGGCTGAACAATTGATCATCTGATATGCTTGTGAAACTTTACTGACATTGATTTACACAGTCATATAAGAATATTATGACCACCTACATAATAATACCACACTTAGCTCACAGTAGTTCATTCAATGGTGACCTCTGACACTTTACTGTTCATTATAGAGGTTCACTGCTCCACTGTGGTTTGTTGATTGCTCTGTACCACTCGTTCCCCTTTGGCATCAATGGGGCAGCACTGTTATGCCAATGGGAGGCTCAATGCACAAGAAGTCCATTTTCAGCAGAGGTGTCAAGTAATGAAGTACATATACTTTGTTACTATACTTAAGTAGAAATTTTAGTTATTTATACTTTACTGAGTAATTATTTTCAGACAACTTTTTACTTCTACTTACTTACATTTTCATGTAATTATCGGTACTTTCTACTCCTTACATTTTAAAAACAGCCTCGTTATTTCTACATATTTCAATTCGGTTTGTCATCATTAAAAAAACATCTTATCCAGATAAACTGAGTCATCCAGAAAGTATAAACATATACCATTCTGATACCCTATTGGTACCTGCACGTCACATGACTCGTCACGCTTCAGTAAGCTCACGATTTAAGGCAGCACTTGAAGTTTCTAACTTGTGCTTGCGCATCCAAAATCCTCTAAAAGCAACAGAAAGATGAAGTGTCGTCCTCAAACACGTTTATTCTGTCTTGTTTATCACACAGGTCCGGTTGTATTGTTTTTACAAGGATAACAAACAAAGGAATAAATAATAAATGTTGCTTAGCATAACAGGCTATGCTAAGAAAACTGTGCTACCTGATCTCCTTAGGGAAAAGTAATGGAGCACAGAATAAGTTTGCAATCAGGGAAAGCAATCGATTGTCAGAAAAATAAAGGATTTACTTTAAATACTAAAATAATGCTCCCAAATAACCTATAAGAGCATAAAACACAAAATAACAATATAATTGCTATTAAATATACATTTAGTACAAAATGGCTCTTACATTAATAAAATGTTTTCATTTTGAAGGGGGCGTATATGCAGCTGACACAGGTAGCCAGTACATCCCAAAAAATGTCAACATTACCATTTTAATATAACATTACAGTCATTACAGGTTTTAGAAAAAAAAATTTTGGGGGGTGGGGGGGGGTGCACTATATGCCTAAGTTTTGGTTTGTTTTCCTTACATTACTTTTACTTTTATACTTTAAGTAGTTTTGAAACCTGTACTTTTGTACTTTTACTTGAGTACAAAGCTTAAGTAGATACTTCAACTTCTATAAAAGTATTTTAAACCCTAGTATCTATACTTCTACCTGAGGAATGAATGTGAACACTTTTGACACCTTTGATTCTCCTTCAATACAGAGGCTTCACAAAGTTAGTAGTTTGTGAGATACTACCTCCACCATGCTTCATATGGTACCCTGTTACCCACATCACGTTCTTTACCCATGATGATGGTTTTACACTCTGATACACCTGACTGGTGTTCTCACTTATTTATTCCAAACCAGGGATGGTCAAATTCTGATATGACTGTGTATTTCACAGCATTTTCAGCATCAGCATCTGTGTATGATTGGTGAACTCATGTGTCCATTAACATTTTGTGAGAACCTGACCAATAGGAGTCACTAAGAACTGACCCATGTCCAAAACCCTTTGTTCTCTATTAGGTCCACATTCTAAACATATGTAATGTTGCATGAAATGTTTACAGCTTTATCCAAAAAGTTAGATGAGTATAAGTTCATTAATTTATTTTCTGCTTCATTGAGAAATCCCAGAACTGTTGTGAAGCCAAACCTTTGCTGAACCTTCAAGCACCAAAGCAATTCATCCCTATGAGCATAAGAGATCTGAAGTGTTACACAGGCTTTAGTTCAGCACAAACTCAGCAACAACAGTGTCAAAACAGTAAGAGTGTCATAAATCTATATTCTGATTAAATCTGCTCCAAACTTTACAAAAACCTGTTTTTTTTCAGATGTGCTGATATATTGTGAAAACACTCTAAACATTTCTAGCCAAGACTTTTGAGCTCAGAACAGAATAAACAGAGGTGTTGGCTACACACTGCTCATTACAGCGTTTAGACATTGTATGTGGTTTTATTTCTAAAGCTTAACTAATGTGAGACGACACTCTGTTTTCACTCATTCAGTGGTTCCTAGATTGAATATTTATGAGATATGTGTGAACACTCGAGGTGAGAGCTCTTTGTTCAGGTGAGAGCTCATTTGTTTGATGGGGGTTTCACACATTCCATGACCGCTAATCCTCCAGTGGAATGTAATGCAGTGAAAAACGTGTCTCTGCTTATTTAAGCTCCTCTCACAAACATCTAAATATATATTTTGATTCAAGCTATATATATTTGAAAATAAGACCCTTTAAAGTTTCTGGGGTATGTTTAGTTTTGGTTCTACGACAAAATCTCATAGTGTTATATAAGAGTTTTTGGGGAATTTCATTAATATCCCGCTGGCGGGAGAGCCGACTCCAGATAGTTAAGAAAAATCCTGAAAATGGACCTAGATCTCAAAGGGTAAACAGTGCTTAAATGCATACATAGGAGTGACACCCAATGGTATAGGGCACTTCCATCAAAATCTTACTATATGTCAAAGTGCCTGTCCAGTGATTCTGTGATACAATATAATTGTAATACACCTTTTGGACAGAAGTATTGGGACAGCTTTCATTCATTTGATATGCAAATGTCTCTACTGTCTAATTGATTTTGGAGTATTGCTGTGAGGATCTGATTGTACCCATCCAGGTCAGGATGTTGGATGATCATCAAGTGCTACCTTATCCCCAACACCCCAACTCAAAGCAAAAGTACTGGATGGAGCACAGAACACAATGCTGGGGGGCTTTATACCCCTCTAGCCCACACCTGGCATTAGACATGGTGCCTATAGTGTCTCCAGAGAGTCCTATTCTGTTGGAAGTACTTCTCTACAGGCACTAGACAAGTTGTGTGTGTGCACACAGGGGTGTCCACAAACATTTGGACATGATACTTTTGGTAAGTTAACATCAATGAGATATTTGACAGTGTCTCTTCTTCCCCACTAAAGCTCCCTTTGAGCTCATATCCTTCCACAGCTGCCTCGACATCAGTGACTGGAGCGTCACGCATTAGCCGAGCGGGGATTTAACCTGCACTCTGAGGAACGAGGCTTAGTACCTTTCCCCCCACTAGACGCCCCCGTACCCTCCCACACGTGGAGTGTGGAAATGAGAGATGCACTCTAATGATATCTGGCTGCCTGTGTGCTCTCCATTTCTCTTCATCAAGTGCTTGGCATTCCAGCTTGCTCAGCACTTTATCGGGGGAGCTAACTCTTTGGGGAATCATAAGAGTTTGATGCTCACTCGCTGCCAAATGCCAACGGGGGCTGGGAAGGGGAGAGGGGGAGAGAAAAAAAATAATAAAAAACCCTCTCAAGAAAAGATCTCCTGAATTCCTTGGCTCAATATTTAAGTAAGCTCTCCACGGCTACATTCCCCGCTGTTTTTAAAGGAGCGCCGCACCCCGAATTCACATCATTTTATGTGGTTTCGCACGTTTGCCAACATTTACCAGGCTGATGACGTGGAATTCACCTCTATATTAGCATCACAGACTTGCAGCTAAGCTTGAGTTCGCATAAGGCGCCAGTGCTGAACCATCTGCACCACCGGCTGCTTTATGGTTTCAAAAGGACAAGTCACAAAGAAATGGCAGTGGGGTGTCGTTCCATTTCAGATGAAAACCATGTATTAGTGGCCATGCATACTGAAATAACAGGCTAGATAGACTTAGCATGTGGTGGCCCTTCTGTGGTCAGTTCTGTAGGTTACACCAAAAAAGTATTGCTCATCTGAAATTAATGCTTTAAATACTTGATTTTCAAACATTGCTGTGAGGGTTTGATTGCTTTCAGCCACAAAAGCATTAGTTAGATGATCACATGACTCAAAAAGTTCATGTTTGTGTGCTCTAGAGTCCGATTATTTTGGCAGTACTTCTCTACAGGGTCTAGGCTATTAGACACATATGTGTCCGCTATGGGTGGGTAGTTGAATGCATTCATCAGAACTGCTGTCCTTTTAACATTTTGTGTATACTGTATTGGGATGTCAGATGAGGTCAGCTGAGGATGACCTCACCTCTACATACGTCTAAAGCAAAGAAATAGATCGTTTTTGATCTTCCTTGTGTGGAACACTATTTAAAGTTCTGTAGTTCATGCTACATGAAAAAAAAGTATTGGGACGCCCACTCATTTGAAATCAAGGGTGTTAAAAACAGGGAAGGCTGTCCAGGGAAGGCTTTCTACTAGATTTTCTAGTCATGTCACACGCCGTCATCGCTTCGCGATGGTAGGCTGCACAGACGAGTCACTTC
>BRDA01063403.1:0-23137 GCA_036984385.1 Crenuchus spilurus
TTTTCCAAAGGGTGTGCAACCAAATATTAAGTTGAGGGTGCCAATAATTTTGTCCGGCCCATTTTTGGAGTTTTGTGTGAAATTTGCCTTTTTTTTCCTCTGTGTTTTGTGTTGTTCCAATACACACGAAGGAAATATGTGTATAACAAAACATGTGTAATTGCAATAATTTTCTGGGAGAAATACTTCATTTTCTGGAAAAAATTCAGGGGTGCCAACACTTTCGACCATGACTGTATATATATATATATATACATCCCAGCCCGCATCCATTCGAAACCAGGTGTGGTCATAATAGTCTGATATGACTTATTAAATTTCACTTTTTGAATTAAATTATTACTTTTTCACAGTATTCTAATCTGTGAAGATGTGCTTGTACTTTGTATCTTAGATTACACTTCTACTAAAGTCCCCAATAAAGCTACTTCAAACTTGCAGCCCTGTCCTGGTTAAACCATCAAAATAACGGCGTAATTATATTAGTTATTATTATACATCAGCATGATCACAGGCCATAGCCTTAGGCACATTTCATAGCTTGTATGCCAGCTTGTTCAAAATGTTGTGTTCTTCAGCTGCAGTCTGAAGCCTGTTACTCTGCATGGACCCTGGTCCATACATTTAGCAGCATTTGCATTTCAGGGTACATACTTTCTGGATGATCATGATCAAAAGCTCGCCAGGAAGCAAATCAAACAGATGTGTGAATATGTTCTAGCCTCTGTACAGCTTTAGCGAGAAGCATTAATAGGCATGGTGAGTAATGACATGCACCGCTGGGTCCATTAGTCAGTGCAGACACCTGGGACGTTACAGCAGGCTTTATGTCTCTCTCTTTTAGAGAGAGGCGCTTTAATATAAAAAGTGTGTGTGTGTGTGTGTGTGTGTGTGTGTATTGGGGATGTAACACAAAGCATTTTTCTGTATCTGTTTACAGCTCAACATATTTGTTTCTGTATCTGTAACAACCCATCAATCTGTATCATGAAATCAACCAAATGAGCAAACAACCTGATGCACTGATACACTGATACATATGTCCAAATACAGCAAAATACACTATACATTAAATATATGCAAAAATACCCTGTATGACAAAATGTGACACAGCTGATGAATGCATTCAGTGACTAAATTGAACCCATTGCTGACATAGCTGACTGTGCAAATGCACAACACAGCTTGTCTAGTCCCTGTAGAGACGTTCTGCCAATAGACTAAATGACTATATATGAACCTATTAGCAGCAGTGGCGGCTGGTGAAAAATATTCTAGTTGGGGCTTTTTGAGCCACATTTATTCAGTTTCCGCAACCTTCCCAATATTATTTAACACAAACTGCATGATAGCAGTGCTCTGTCAAAAAGTCAATAACTAATTTAAAAATCAGCAGACTAATAGTTAATGAAAACTCCCATTAGTTGCATGCAAATGTGTAAAGATAGATAGTACAGTATGTATCATTAGATTACTGAGTCTGGTTCAGAAACACAATAAAATGAGCAAAAACCCTATTAAAACTGAATATTAGCATTTCTAGAGACATGTATTACATTTCAATAATTTCGGATATTCCTAAAACCACTGAGTGACTGTGTTGAGGCGAAAAATGAAGCTCCTTCAGGCATCAGATTTGAGGATGCTGATTGGCTAAATTTCTGATGCTATGCGAGTATCTTGTGTCAGCAGGTTAGTTATTAGTTGCTGCTCCTCTGACTGGGTGATATTTCTGTCACCTCAGAAGAGAGAATGAACCAGGGAGCTGAATTACCCCCAATATATTATATTATATTATATTATTCATTCATTCATTCATTATCACACCCGCTTTATCCTTATCAGGGTCACGGTTAGTCCCCTACCCAATCACTGGGCGCAGGGCAAGGCATTACACTATTCAACTAAGCCCAGGACAGGGCGCCAGTCCATATTATATTATATTATATTATATTATATTATATATTATATTATATTATATTATATTATATTATATTATATTATATTATGTATAAATACTGTAGATACTGATTATTTTTTACATTTCCACAATGGAGGGTAGCACCCTTGTGCACTCTACTGTCCAGCTACCAATGATTGTCAACATGCCTAATGCCAGGTGTGGGCGACAGGGGCTAGCACTGTGGAGCAGTGGAACTGTGTTTTCTGGAATGATGGTGCTCCATTTAATACTTTTGGGATGGAGCTGGTGAGTTGGGAATGAAGTGTGATGGTCATACCCAACATCCAACATCCTGACCCTGAATAATGTCACTGAATGCAATCAAAATCTCACAGCAGAGACAGTTACTCCAACAAAAGTAGGATAAATTCTACTTTATTACCCTTTATCTTGGAAGAAACAATGAATGAGCAGGTGTCCCAATACTTTTTGTACCACAAGTGCAAGACTAAAGAACATTCAAGTACATTTCAAAGAGATGTCAGCATTTGAAAACAGACTGTTTCGACCTTCAGTGGGAATTAATTCCACCATTCTTGATGCTTCCATGCATTTGGCGTAAAAATAAAACTGTAAATAAATCTTTACTTTAACTTTTTAGCAGCTTCAACTTTTTAGGCCTACATTATATCATTATATCAAGGCTGATGCAGCTATTTGAAAAAGGCTAATGATCTCACTCATGTCCAAACAAGATCCACCACATGACAAATCACCCAAACTCCCCTGAGGCTTCAGAAGAGCCCTATGACTGGAGGAGATATGACAGCCAACGGCACTCAGTAGGGGGTAAGCGTACCATTAACACACACACACAGGTTTCACCCAGAGAGGGTCTTTATAATTATGTCACTCTGACTAAGTGCCGCTGTCAGTTCAAATGAACATCCCACTGTTTAGAACAGTAATGAGTTTAAATGAGATTGACATTATAATAGGACTGCACCCAGAGTCAAAAACTAATATAGAATGAACACACAAGCAAACACCATTTTAAAGACTGCATTTGCATCTTAAAATGCACACACACACGCATGCACGCACACACACACACACACACACACACACACACACACACACACACACACACACACACACACACACAACTTGGGCATAATGACTTCCATATATACACAAATGTTGACATGCACTGAGTGAGATGGGATGTGGCAGGGTGTGTTTCTGTAGAGTGGCACAAGTCTGATTTGATAAGAGAATCAACCATCCATTACGACTGGAAATGCTTACAGTGTGTGAAGACCCCAGCCAGTACTTTCTTACATAATGTGTAGCCCCACAAAGAAGTAAAAGCCCAACCAAACCATTGTGGTTTAATTCAGGTCATGCAGCCATAACTTTAGAGCCAACTTAAGACATTACTGGAATAACAATTCAGCCTTCAAGGCAGCCTGGGATAACATCACTACCTCCTACAATTTCAAGTGGTGGTTTGTCAAATTGAAACAATTTTCATCTTAAACATAATAAAACAGCCAATGCATCAAAGTTTGCTTCTGCACTGAAGTCTAAGAGAGTAATAAACTTAGATGTGGGCATTAGTGGATGGTTTTATAAAGCAACTATAAAGCAATGCCCAAAATCAGTGGTCCATGGAAGCTTATTTGGGATCAATTAGCATTGTGAAAACAGTTTTTTTGTTGATTTGTCTATCGGTTTGTTCGTTGACTGATTGGTAGGTTAAATAGATGAATGTACTGATGGATGGATGGAGGGAGGGAGGGAGAAACTGACAGGCTGCACGTCTGCATTCTGCAGCATCTTTAAAAACAATTAAAATCAGGTAGACATCGTCTACTTTGTATTCACTGCCAGGTTTATGTACAATATATTATACGTACTATAAATCATCTGCTCAAAAATCAAAATAAATCAATATCCAGCGACTGTCAGTGTGCCTTAATTGAATTTTATTCAAGATTTCTTTTGTTGATAGCTGTTAGCCACATGGCAGTTATATTTTAGATTAAAAAAATAAATGATTGTAAAATTGTAAAATTGATTTCTCTACAGGATTATTGCTCTCAGACACTGTTTGTTTTGTGCAATTAGAGAGAAAATATTGCCTGTATTATTACTGGTGTCTTAAGAAGTCATCATTCAATGTCATTTAAGTAGGTTATCTTTGCATTGATGGAGTGATGGAGTGATTCCTCCAGGGAAAAAGAAACAAGAACAGAAGACAGAGTTCAGGGGGGTTGTGGATAAACTGGGTCTGTTATAATGCATAAACAGCCTCACACTGTAATGAGGTATTATGCTATGGACAGTATAGAAGGGGGTGGGCCAAACTTTAAAGCACTAGAAACGTGGTGAGCAGTTCAAATGATTGCAAGCGTTGGTTTAGTCTGCTACCTCTATTCAGGCTGAGTGGTTACTGATAAAAACATTATATAATCCCGCTATCATATTCTGACCTATCAAGTCAAAAACACTCAAAGAAACATTTTAGGGGGTTGAGTTTTCTTCAGGGCAGCTAAGCTCTCTCAGCTCCTGTATTTCAAACACTGAATGGATGTGTCCATCAGGCTCTGATTCATATTGTAAGAGAAATGAGTAGAATTTAAAATATCCATGATTTTATTCTTATTCTATTATATTAATGGAGAAACTGTAACAACATGTAATTTCTCTCTGGGATCAATAACATATTTCTTCTGATCTTCACATTGATAACTGATCTTTTCATGGCCAGCAAACGATTTGGTAGTAGTTTGGCACTGTGAGCAGGTGTTAAGTCATGCTGGAAAAAGAAAATTGGCATCTCCGTAAAGCTTGTCAGCAGATGGAAGCATGAAGTGCTCTAAACTCTCCTGGTAGATGACTGTGTTGAGTTTAATTTTTTAATTCTCCATGGGATGCAGAAGTGGCCTGGTGGTTCAGGATATGGTCTTAAGACCGGGAGGTTGTCAGTTCGATCCCTGGGCAGGACATGACTGAAGTGCTCTTGAGTAAGCCATCTGCTCCTTGCACAGTAAATATGTCAGTGTTAAATCAACACTATTAGAGTTAAATTAACACTGAGAGTGTTACATTTTGACACCCTCAGTGTTAATTTAACTCTAATAGTGTTGATTTAACACTGGCATATTTACTGTGTGGGCACCGTGGATAGGGCTGCCCACAGCTGGCACATGTTCTCACATCTTGGTGTGTTCACTAGTGTGTGTTTCACTGCACAGATGGGTTAAACATGGAGGTGTGCAATCAAATTGCAAAAAAAAAATGGCAAAAGTTGAATCTAATCTAAAAATAATAATTGAGAAGGTATTCATTAGTTTTGCTTTGAGCTCAAGTTTGAGTTCAACTGCATACTTGTGACAACTCTAGTATGAATTCTTACATTCAGATGTTTTCATATAGAGACAGTCATACCTCAAAATTTAAATATTGTGGAAAAAGTTCAGGATTGAATTAAAAAAGGCAGACTGTCATTTTTACTGTTTTTCACTCATTCATTACATGTAAAGTGACACATTTCCAGCTATTTTTGTTTTTGATGTTGATCATTACAATAATTACAAATTTTAATTTCAAATTTAAGTAAATTACTATTCAAACAATATAATACTGTGTGTATCAATGTACAACTGTCCCATTTCTAATATCAAGCCAGTCCTGAACCAGAGACATCAGAAGTGTTACCTGGACTAAGGAGACACGGATCTGGACTTACTCAGTGCTTCAAAGTCCTCTTTTCAGATAAAAATCAATGTTGCATTTCATTTGTAAATAAGCTCCTAAAGTCTGGAGGAAAAGTGGAGAGATGCACAATCCACAATGCCACATCATCTGCTGGTGTTGGTCCACTGTTTTATCAAGTCCAAAGTCAACAGAGTCATCTACTAGGAGATTTTAGAGCATTTCATGCTTCCACCTAACCTAACAAGTTTTAGTTTCGCAGCTGCCCACAGTGCCAAAAGTACTACCAATTGGTTTGCTGACCATATTTTTGGGCTTAATTGGCCAACCAACTCATGAGCTATACAAAATATGACACTTTAGCTTTATGATGTAAATTATGAACAAAAATGTAAAATTTCACATAAAATTTGAATTTTTTGATGCATGTCTGTATGTGACAGTAATGTAGATATAATCTTTATTTATTTATTTTATTCTGATAATGTAACACATTCAGCAAAACAACTACAGTTTAAGAACTTCCTAAGAACTGAAGGGGCTTGTTCCTCAAAAAGGCGACAGATGGAGTGAATGTGCTGATTGAAGGAGACACACCAGACGAGGAAACATCAAATTAAGAACAGAAGTTCCACGTATCCATGACAACCCGAGCCCTGTCTGTGCTCCAGCATTGCGTAGAAACCTCCCAGGTCCTGCAGACTGACGTTACTTTTCAGAGGTAAAGAAATGGTCTTTAACACCTGCGCTAAGCAAGACAAGACAAACAGAAATAACTCACTGCTGTCACATTCCCAAGTCTGAAACAACAGAGTTAAGGCTACACGCTGAAAAGAGATGGTTCTTTAAGGGTTCTTCAGTAAAGAAAATGGTTCTATATAGAACCAAGAACATTCAAAGAACCCTTTGGGTTCTTCACTCTTAATAGAGATGTTTCTTAGATTCTTTAATAAAAGGTTCTTCAGATTGATGAGGAATGTGTTGTAGATGGTTCTGTGCAGAACCTTTCTGAAAATGGTTCTATATAGACCCAAAAAGGGTTCCTCTATAAATACAAGCTTGACCTCCTAACGACAGCAGAACCCTTTCTGGGGCGTTATATAGTAGAATTATTTTCAGAAAGGTTCTGTATAGAACCATGTATTCTTTCCTCATTGATCTGAAGAACACTTTCACCATAGAAAGAGCCCTTTGGGTTCTTTGAGTGTTCATGGTTTTCACTAAAGAACCCTTGAAGAACAATCTCTTTTAAGAGTGTGGGGGAAGAACAGCAGATGATTTCAGTAAGATTCTGATGCATTTGTTGAAAAACTTTGTTTTTTGTCTGCTGATCTTTGACAGCATTTGTACCAAATCATTATTTAGCCATAAATTGCCCCCATCCAACTTTTTTGGAATGACTTGCAGGCCTGAAATGCTGCAATGGATGTATATTAACAAATTAAGTTGACTAGACTTGTTCATTCTGTCTGCAAAAAAATCAAAGTCAATGTAAGAAACACTTTTCCAAACTGTCCCAACTTTTTTTTTTCAATTTGGGGTTGTATTATCCAAACTGCATCAACAAAAAGGCTGTCACTTCTCAGGTCATGAATATAAAATATATGAGTGTACCTGAATTTGAATTAATTTAGTAACAGAAATGAACTTTTCCACAATATTCTATTTTTTATGCACTAGTATATTACACATTATATGACTTACTTTTTATATTAAAGTTTGGGATTTCTGGAATAAAATGCAACATGCTGTTATTTGAGATGTGAAGAGTTGTAATCATGATTCATCTTCAGAACAGAGCTAAAGCACTAGAGGAACAATAGCTGAGTGATTTAAATCACTGTGCAGTTCTCACTCCAAGACAACCTACACAAAGACCATAGTGGGGGGCGGGGAGGGGTAAGGGGTGATCACTGTGACTGTCACAACATGCTTAGTTTGTAAATGCTGTTTAATTTACATATACTGTCAGAAAAAAGGTATAGCACAGGTACATCACTGTCTTGAGACGTAATTGTGTACCTTAAAGGTTCAGCATATTCATTTTTACAGATTCTTTATAGAGCTGTCAAACATAACATGCTAATAATAATAATAATAATAAATATATAACCATCTTTTAAACAACTTTAAAAAAATGTTTGTCCATTTGTTGAAAGCTAACCAGAATACCTGTTAGTTTGTAGTGTTTTTCCTCCAGTCAATGTTAAAGGAAAAATAAATGAATTCATTAAAATTGACATTACGGGCCCCGAGTGGCTCGGCGGACTAAGGCGCTGTCACTATGATCGGAGGGTAAGATGGCACTCTGTCCCCAGCACTACTAAGTAATGTCGGCAGACTCAGGTGTGTACCAGGCGATCCATCAGAACTGGGGATCCTGAGCCTTCCTCCGAGCATGTTAGCTGCCCAGTGGTGATGTATTGGCAGCAGTTTGAAAAGAGGCGGAGCTTGACTTCACAGGCATCGGAGGAGGCCTATGTTAGTCTGCACCCTTCTAGAGTCAGAGACATTACAAGTAAAATGCAGAAAGTGAAGAAGTGGAGGGGTCAACTGTCTACAAAATTACATTGGGGAAAAAATTTTAAAAACAAAATACATTGTATTAATATTGACGTAATATTGACATTATTCTCAATAAAACTTGCCAGTTTCAGATTATGATGACATATTTAAAAATAAGACATGATGAGAATAATGTTATTGAATATTCAGAAATACATTGACTGTGAGACTGTGTACTGCTTTTAAAGTATTTAGCCTTTCTCATTTATATTTTTATGTCTATTTTATGTCTAATATATTTGGTCTAATATGTATAGTCTAATGTACTGTGTCTGGTATATTTTGCTCATTGGAGGCTGAAGAAACACAGTTTTGTTCAGTTGTATAATCCCTGTTGTAGAGTGTGAATGACAATAAAGTTCACTTTGACTTTGACTTGTGTCAAAATGATCAATATGATTAACTACTCAATATAATTATGTGGCATATTCATTACCGCTTAAAAGTTTTGGAACACCACAATTTTTCCAGGTACTTATTGAAAATGATTTAGTTTAATGTCTCATTGACATTAATGTCTCTTTCTGAAAGCACAGGAGTTACATAAGAACTCAGTGAATCAGTTTATATACCAAAATGTGTCTAAACTTTGGACACAAAGCAGCTCCTTTGTCAGATATAACAGCTGAACACACTCGTGACATTCTTTCTACAATAGACATCAAACATTCTTCAGACAGTTCTTCACAAATCTGCTGCTGAACGTCACATAAATGTTGGCACTTGTAGGTTTGCTTTGCTTTTCACTTCATCCCAAATCAGCTGGATGGGGTTTAAGTCTGGAGACTGTGCTCCACTCCATGTTTTCAAGCTGACCATCTTGTTGTTTTTTCCTGAGGTAGTTCTGGCAGAGCTTGGACTGATGTTTTGGGTCATTATCTTGCTGTAGGATGAACCCCTGACCAACTAGGGGCAGACCTGACAGCAGAATGCTGTGGTAGCCTTGGTGGCTCAGGTGCCTAACACTTATGAATTAGTAGCACCAGCTTTCAAGGTTGATCACCTCCATTACTACAGAACAGCTTTCACCTGTTAACCCAGTTCATGTTCCTGACAAGCCTTTGTGTATAGTTCTGTAATGTAAATTAATTCAGTTTTGGGTAATCTTACTGTTTTTACAACTTCTGGTAATTTACCACTTCTGTTCAAGCACACTAGCGATGGAAGCGTGTTTGGGTTGGTAGTTATATGTGTGTGGGGGTGTTGATGCTTGGACCACACAACAAAAATCTGTGAACTTGTGTATGCTATTCAACTCCCAATACAGTATCTGTGTGTGAAATGAAATGGAAGAAACTGTATCTACAGAAGTCTCTAAATATCTCTAAATAACACACACACACACACTTTCTCAAGCTTGAGGACATCTGGCTCCTGTACACACACTCATCTCACCATCACTGTGCTCCACTGCACTTTAGTCGGCTGAATTATTCACCCAGATTACATAATACACACAATCTCTCTCTCTCTCTCTCTCATGTACTCTCACCTCACTCCTTACTACACTATATGTCCAAATGTTAGTGGACACCCCTTCTAATATGTGAGTACAGCTACTTTAAGAACCCATTGCTGACAGAGATGTACACACACAGCTTATCTAGTCCCTGTAGAGAAATACTGCCAATAGGACTCTCTTGAGCATATAAACATGAACCTATCGACAACATATCTAATGCCAGGCATGGGCAAGAGGGGCACAAAGCCCCCAGCATTAAGCTGAGGAGCAGTGTTACTGTGCTGGAATGATGTTACTCCATCCAATACTTTTGGGATGAGTTGGGGATGAGGTGGGGGGGAGATCATCCAACATCCTTACCTCACTAAATCTACTAGCAAAGCCTTCCCAATTCAGTAGAAACAGTTCCTCCTAGAAAAGCAGGATAAACTTTTTTAAAACCCTTGATTTCAGTGAATGAGCATGTGTCACAATACTTCTGTCCATATTGTTAATTAAAGGTAAAATAAAAGGTAAGCTAATATAGGTAATCATGCTTATTTGCATATATGCAGTCTAAACACATACATACACACAAACACGCACTCAGCTTCCCCATCCTAATCTCCAGCACTTTCACATATCCCCGCCCTCCACACACACACACACACACACACACTCCATAAGTGATATCCACATATCAACTTGCAGTTCAATTCAGAGTTGCATACAAGTCAAGCAGATACAGGACTACGGTGACTAAGCAGGCTCACCCGAAAAAGCCCTGAACTGTATTAAGAAACAGGTTGAAATCAACACGAGAACCCAGAGAGAGAGAGAGAGAGAGATGAAGAGATGGAGAGGAGAGATGAAAAGAACACAGAAACAAAGAAGAGATGGGTTGAAAGAGAGGAGAGAGATAAAAAGAAGGAGAGCGAGAGAGAGAGTGTGTGAGTGAGAGAGAGAGAGACAAAACTTACCTACAGTAGAGTACGTCCCATGAGTGCAAGGTTTTCAGCCAGTCAGTGTGTCGCTCTCTATCACACAGTCAACCTTTGCCTTTCCCTGCACTGAAGTGTGTGTATGTGTGTCGTGTGTGTGTGTAAGAGAGAGAGAGAGATCCTAGGAGTGGAAGTGTGGTGAGTGAATAGCAGGATGCTTGTGTGTGTGGAGCAAGATAGCTAAAGTCCTATTCTCTGCTTCGAGGTCCTGCGGAGCAGTCAGCAGACTACAGTGTGTGTGTGTGTGTGTGTATGTGTGTCTGAGTAGCGTGGTCTTACTGGATGCTGAAGAGAGTGAGTACTCATCAGAGCATGATAATGATTGGAGTACTCTAATCGCCTAGCAACCACTCCAGACTCTCAGGGAGGGGTCAGCTGCTGGTTCAGCCCAGAGCCATGGTTCATCCCTCCACACACACACACACACACACACACACACACACACACACACACACACACACACACACACACAGTTTTATTAATAGACATCTCGATTATTTTAGTAACTCTTGCCAGTATTCATTTTTTACAATTTACACTTTTACATCTAATAACAGTGTAATAATTACCATTTAATGTGTTAAAATGTTAAAAACATAAAACTTCATGCTTACACATCTTGTACAGCCACCATGCTAAAGCAGGTAAAAGCTATTTCAATAATTTACAGGTTAAATTTGTTGCTCAGGCTGAACATACAGATGTGAGTGTTCTACAGTCCAGATTCATAATTAATATAATACCTCACAACATGGCACAATGCTGTAGGACTTTGATTCATGTTTTCATGTTCAAAATGATAGTCCACGACTCTAAATCTACATATGTTCTGCTTTGTTAGATCACATTCACTGCATACAGAATGAATTCAACAACAAAGCAACAACAGATATAATTTTCTTAAAGGAGCAGCACAGTTTAAATGACAGGAATGGTGTTCACTGAGGGGAGGAGCTTCTACTTCTAACATCTGTTTGTAGCCCTTTACAAAAAGAATTGTTCTTCTATTGTTGCTAGAATGAGAAACTGACAGGACTAGTTACAAACAACCTGATCTCACAACTATTTATAACTATTTTTTTACTTTATTGTTTGATAGCATCACAATGTGTTTGCCTATGGGAATTAACATCCAAATCTACAGTATTGGGTTAGAGTTTAAGATTAGGTCACAGAGATTAAGGATAGGGTTAGTCTGGTTAAGGTTAGGGTTATGTTTAGGGTTAAGGTTAGTCTGATTAAGGTGGGGTTATGATTAGAGTTAAGGTTAGATGTAGTCTGGTTAAGTTTAGAGTTATGTTTAGGGTTAAGGTTAGTCTGGTTAAGGTTAGGGTTATGTTTAAGGTTAAGGTTAGTCTGATTATGGTGGGGTTATGATTAGAGTTAAGGTTAGATGTAGTATGGTTAAGTTTAGGGAAATGTCTAGGGTTAGGGTAAGAGTTATGTTTAGAGTTAAGGTTAGTCTGGTTAAGGTTGCGGTAATGTTTAGGGTTAAGGGTCAACCTAGTTGAGGTTGGAGTTAGGATTAGGATTTGTTTGGTTAAGATCAGGGTTAGGCCTAGGGTTAATGTTAGGTTTAGGGATATTCTGGTTAAGGTTAAGATTAGGCTCAGGGTTAGAGTTATAACAATGTTTCAATTATGTTTACTAGTGTATTTAGAAAATATAACAAAATACAACACAATTTATCTTCAGCACACACAAAATCTTTAAGAAAAGTGCAGTTTTGGGTCTCAAGCCATATACCCATGACCCCAAATGAGCTGTGATAAGGAAGTAAGACTGAAGAGTAAAGGCTGATCATGAACCAACACCTTGAATAAAGACCCTGGATTAGAGCTGAGATCTTAACACGTGAGCGCTACAGTGGACATGCTGTTCCTACTGGCTGCATTAGAGCTAAGAGAGAGATATGGATGTGACTCTGCTCCAGACGTGAGCTCTGCTGGTCCATTTGCTTGCATTAAAGCCTTGCTCTGCTTCTAAAAAGGCTTTATGGAGACAGAGCCACACAGCTTCAAAAGGGAAAGCTCATTCAAAACCAACAGCATAATACCCAATCACATGCCGCCAGCTTTGAAATAGAAATGAGTTGCAGAATGAGCACCAGAACAGGTGCTGCTGGTTTTTTTCAGAGCTTCTTTCTTTGCTACGTGGAGAGCATTTTGCTTGTGTGCATTTGTGCGCATGCACTTGAATGGGCATGTATGAGTGTCCTTTAGATGATCTGTTAAGTATATCTGTTTGTGCGCTGATCACTATGGGGACAGTCTGAAGGTTATAACAGAATTACTCTCATTATGCAACTGTTTTAGGATGAATTCGTGCACAGGTATGAATGAGAGCTGCTCACTTTGATTTGGCTGTACATATACTGTATGTATGTGTGCAATCGCATGTTTGTCAAAGGTGTCCATTGAATCAAAACCAAAACTGAATTGATTAACTGATGTCTCATATTATGGCTTCATGAATGTAATGGTAAATATATCATTTTTAAGGCTATTGCTCTGAATTAACTTTTTTTACGTTATGAAGGCAAGGGATAGACTGATTAATCATCAGGTCAATTAATCATATAGCATGCACAGGTGGGGCAGCGTGTACAGACGCTGCTTTCAGACCAAAAGGTTTGGGGATCAAATACCACCACTAGTATTATATGTTCAGGATCTGGTCTTGTGACTGGAAGGTTGCCAGTTCGATCCTCAGGCAGCTCATGACTGAAGTGCCCTTATTCAAGGCAGCTATCTCCCAACTGCTCTCCGGGTGCCGTAGATAGGGCTGTCACGCCCCTCTCTCCTACCCAAACGTCTCTGCTCCTCTTCTGACACTCTGCTTCGTTTTCTGCTTTTCTCTCTCACTCAGTCGCTTGCTCCCTTGTCTGTTCATCACACACGCACACACACACACACACACACACACACACACACACACACACACACACACACACACACTCACGCTCTTTCCTCATTGGTTCCCTTCAAGTCCTGTCAGCTATACACTACAGTGACGTGCGGTGAGGTTCATGGTTGGTGAGGCACTGACTCCTGTAGAGTCGGATTTACAAATATATAAACCCAAAAGTGTAGCTTATTCAATTGGCTACTGGTTATTTCGTATCTCATCTGTGTTCTTCACACACACACACTCACACACGTAAGGTACGTATTAAAGGTACGTAAAGATAAGAAAAAACGTTACAATTACAGCAGCGAGAGAAAGCAGCATTTGCTCTGCACCCTCCGTGCACTTGACTCTCACTCGCCTCTGCGTAAAAGCACAGCAGCAACAAGCACCCATTGGCTCACGTACGCCCCCTTCAGTGCGGCAAAGTACTGCCCTGCCTCACGCTGTGCCTTTTCACTGCAGTTTTATGTCCCATCAGCAAAACTAAACATGTCACTAACAAACATTAAACGTAAATGGTTAAAGACATTAGCCAGGGTATAAATCAGGGTATATAAACGTATATGCAAACATTATATTGGTGACATGCAGCGATACGGCAACAGGCACGCGCCAACTGCATGTATCAACCCAGTTTGTTATGGATTGTGCATTCAGAGGTGAGGTGAGGCTCGTTGCTGCCGTACCTTGCGTTTCACCCTTGTATTTGAACAGGAAATGTGCAATTTCAGCAATTTTGACTATAAAAATGTTCAAAATTAGTCATAAAGATCAGTGGACAAATATTAATATTCATTTTATGTTATCATTTTTTTTCTTCTCATTATGACTAAACACAAACAAGAGAGAGTAATATCTCTCAATATTTTAAAAACCTTGAATAAGCCATTACAAAACCTGAAAAACCAAACAGACAGGATGTTCTGAAAAACCACTTGCCATATAGTCACCAATAACCCTGATGGCACTTAATAATAATAATAATAATAATAATAATAATAATAATAATAATATGATGTTGGGGTGTCCATTGACTTTAGGAGTGGACAGTCACCTGTAAACCCAAATATAGACCACCAAAAATCAAGAGACTCAGGCTATTTCCAAATTACAATATGCCTTTGAGAACAACATAAGTCAAAAGAAGTCTGCTTATTTCTAGTATTAGCCAATGTTTCCCCTCTCAATGTAGCAGTAGCCAATTAAGACATACCATCCACTAGGGGGCTCTCCCCATCACTTTGCAATGTCCCTGACTCCAGAAGGGTGAAGACAAGCACAAGCCTCCTCTGATGCATGTGATGCAGTCATCGGCTCTTTTTTAACTACTGCTGATACATCGTCACTGGGGAGCCAATGTGCTCGGAGGAAAGCGCAGGATTCCCAGCTCCGACAGACCAATCAGTAGACGTCTGAGTCAGTGTAGTATGAAAGTGATGGGGAGAGAGCACGGCCAATTTTTACTCTCTCAGGCTCCGGCTACCGTTGGCATACCGTTGGCATGACCAGGATTTAAACTCATGATTCACTGCTCATAGTGTCAGCGTCTTAGCCCGCTGAGCAACTCAAGGCCCCTAAAATGCTTTTTTAATTGTTAAATTATTTTTTGTTTGAACGTAAATGAGTTCCAGTTTTCCTTCTGATCACAACAAAATATAACACAATGTAAAAGGCAGCTGAACATTTCAACTTATGTCAATTACAAGACTATGAGATACAAGGCTTTATTCCAACAGCAACAATGTCTCCAAATGTGCCTTATGTATTCCTTTGGATCACTTCTCTTTAGTCTGATTAACAAAAAAAAAACAGCTTATTTAATAGCTAAAAACACCCTCCAGTCACCCAAACAAATCATTAAGTATTCCAAGCATGTGTAAGTTGAACATCTCATTACTTTAACCCTGTAGAACCCAAATGATCAAATGACATCTGGTTAATTCTGACACTTTTCAACTTTGCTGTTTACTCAACCTTCTGTCAAATTACAAAAAATAAATTCTTAAAACAAATTTGTTTTGTATGATGTTTGATACATTCAGAATCTATTGCTCAGAGCATGTTAAATACATAAAAACATACAAAACACAAACGTTTTAACCCTTTAAACGGTGCATTTTCTAAAAATGTTTACTCAAGTAATTTCAAACTTATTCTTTGGTACATGCAGTGCATGAATTATCCACCAGGGGGCAAAAGACATGTATAGTATTTTATACATCACATAAATCATTTTTAATCATTAAATGCATTAAAATATGTATATATAATAATATATTAAATTATTTACACAGTTCTACAGTAAAAAATATTTAATTATGCAACTATGTATCAAATATGATACACTTGGCTTTATGTGGGTTAATAAAAGAAGACTCCTGTTCCAGCCTTAAAAATAATTGGGCATAAGTGACAAACAGCATGCTGTTTCTATACGAGCCTGTGAGCTGTTATGCTAAAGGCATTGTGTTTGTATCCAGACTTGTGTGGGTGGTACAGAGACACGGTTACACTGCCTGAGCTTTAAGATCCTGCACATATACACGTAAACAGGCCGCCTCTTTCACTTCCCATTAGTCAGCTCACCCTACAGTCAGCCTGTAATAATTCAAAACAGTCAGACACACATATACCCACAGAGACTATACGAGTCCCCAGACATAAATACAGACAAAGTTCAAACCAACAATCAAACAGACTGATTTTGCAAAGCCCGTACAGTAAAATCTCTAGCCCTCTTGTCATGAATACAAGGCCAGAGGTTGACACTGGACCTCTGTGATCATAGTATTCTTCTGAACAGAATTGGCACCTACTCGTACAACATGATATAGGAAAAGGTCACCAAGTTTTCAAAATTTCAGCATAAATCAGTGTTTGAGTAAACAAAGTCAGAGTATTTTACAACAAGCTGACATCCCTGACATTTTCCTTATTGCTGCTGTGTTCATTATAGAGGTTATCAGGTCCACTGACTGCTCTGTACCACTCGCAGGCATCATCAATCCACTCTGGCATCAATGGCCCATGGGGTACCACTGTTATGTCACTGAGTGAGTCCATATGTGAATTACATAAATAAGAAAAATTGGATGTATAAAATCAGATGTACACACCCTGTAAAAGCAACTCAAGTCTAAAAAGAGTTAAAAATGTTTGTTTTTATGTATTTGTTTGTTTAAATAACATGCTGTGAACAATAGATTCTGTACACAGTATATATGCCAGTGTTAAATCAACACTATAAGAGTTAAATTAACACTGAGGGTGTCAAAATGTAACACTTCCAGTGTTAATTTAACTCTAATAGTGTTGATTTAACACTGGCAGATTTACTGTGTATGTATCAAATATGATACAAAAGCTCATATATGCAATGCTGTTCTTTAATTAAGATCAATTACTCATTCATAATTTAATGGTTCAGGCTTTATAAAGTGTTGTTTATGCTTCTGAGCATGCATGGCATACATGGGGAAATTATACTTGTTAGGAAAAGCATACTTCATAGTTCAGATAAATTAATGCATGCCAGCTAAGCATGTTTTGTTCCACTGGAAGATGCCATAAACCTGAATAAATAGGATCAGTCTGCATATTTTGCTGAAGTAATGAAAAAAAGGTAATAGAGTTGCTATGCGGTGTAAATAATTGCTGTGCTGAGCACATATCTTGGACCTAGAACAAATGATTTTCTTTTAGATAATACTTCCCCCTGCTGGACATTGCAGAAAATGCAATGCAGTAAAAGATGTACCAGTGAGACTACACCAAGTCTGCCTAAACTCCATTCAACATAAACAAAACCAGCAATTATGTTGCCGTGCAGCCACATACAGTGTACATATGAGAACACTCCACATGAGAATATATCTGACTGTATATAATGTGCTCTAATACACACAGCACTATAACTCTTACCTCCCACAGGGTCTTAAACTCCCTCTGCTCGATGCGCAGCAGTTCACTGAACTCTCGTGTTACGATAGTGGCATGACGAGGTGTGTTGTCCAATATGGACTCCCCGAATGCTGTACCAATACCCAGTGTGCAAATAGTGACTGCATCCTTAAAAGGGTGGGGGATGTGAGGTGGGACAGAGTAGAGAAGGCAAGCACTTAGAGAGGAGCACAACTGACGTAATAAACAGAACTGTGTCACTGGAAATGACTGCAAGCAAATATGTCTCAGGCTACGGCTTTCTATCCAAGATCTCTATCAGTGAAAAGGTATCAATCAAAGTAGCTCAGAGATGAGGCAAAGCAGAGAGAGGCCTCCAAGGTTAAGGATCTCAAGCACAGGAGCTCATCAGGCTTTTTCTGGCCAAAATGAAATAAGCATGAAATAAGCTGCTTATCAGGTCAAATAGGTCATAGTCTGTCTGCAGAGCATGAGGCATTTTGGCATAAACATAAACATATGAATTATTCATCATTCATGAAGTATTTATGAGCAAACATGGTTAGTTCATATTTTCACTCTATATTTGAACTTAAAACCTTTTACTGTGGTCTAGTGGACAGAGCTGTTAACAGAATTCATCTGGGAGAAGCAAGAAAACATGACAGGACAACTCTCACAATCTCCCAGTTCACAAAGAACGTTATAAGAACGTTCAGCAACATTTTTAAAAGTTTGCAGGAATGTTAGCCGATAACGTTAGTGAAACAATGTTGCCGGTATGTTCTGAAAACATGTGATGTAATAATGGTTTGTGTTTGTAAAGTTTCTCAGAGAACATTCACATCTGAAGTAACATCAGTGAGACGTTTTTTATTGACTCTGAATGTCATGACATCAGCTAATTTGAGCAGGGCGACATTCAGTACAGATGGTGCAAAGACAGGTTAGGTCATGTTTGCTTCGTTTAATTGATCTCTTTTTCTTTTTACAATTTTTGCCAATTTTCTCCCCTTCCCATGGGGGCTCTTCCCATCACTTTGCACTTTGCCTCCACCAGTGTACGTGATCCGGCCACCACCTCTTTTCGAACTACCGCTGATACACTGTCACTGTGGAGCCAACGTGCTTGGAGGAAAGTGCAGGATTCCCAGGTCTGAATGGACCAATCAGCAGGTGTCCAAGCCAGCGGACATTGCAATGTGTGAGTGATAGGGAGAGAGAGCACCATCTACCTGCCCAGAGAGAGCACTGCCAATTTTTGCTCTCTCAGGCCCCGGCAGTTGATAGCAAACAACATGACCGGGATTTGAACTCGCGATGCTCTGATCATAGTGTCAGTGTCTTAGCCTGCTGAGCCACTTAATTGATCTCTTTTAAATAAGCTGTTTATTTATTTTTATTATTGAATTATTGTTATTTCTGTTTCAAAACAGCTTGGAAGAGAGTTTTTCTCTGTGTATGTCATCAGTATTTTAATCTACTGTAGGTGAGGTCCTCATAATGTTGCAGCAACATTCCTGGAGCATTAAAAAATGTTGCATAAAAATGTTCTTAGAAAACAGATTGAACGTTCAACAAAAGAACCAAGTTTGTAACATTTGTAACGTTCACAAAACATTCTACTAATAAAACATTATTAGCTGGTAAAATAGATATTTATTTAGATTTTTTTCTATTTCTTTATTTTTATCCCAAATTCCAACCCCTTAGAATTCCTCCAATGCATGTGAAGTCAGCCACCAACTCTTTTCAAACTGTTGCTGATACATCATTGCTGGGAAGCCTGTCATGCTCGGAGGAAAGCTCTGGAGCCCCAGCTCTGATACATCAGTTAACAGACACCTGAGCCAGCTGATATTAATTAGTAGTGCTGGGGCGTGAATTTTGCTCTCTCAAGTTATCGATGGCAAGCAACATGACTGGGATTCAAACTTTCGATCCTCTGATCATAGTGTCAGCGCCTTAGTCCGCTGAGCCCCCCCACAGACCATATTTTAAGGAAGGTAATGTGAAATATTTTACCTGATGGTTTGCAGTTTCAGAGACCTTAACATCCAGTGAGCCGGACAGGACAGCATACCAGCTGGTGCCAATATCACCCTGACGGTACACTACATTATAAAGCACACAAAAGCAGAACAGAGCTCAAAACAATTCATCCTCGTGTCTTAACTTTGTGTGTTCAGTGTATCAATAAAAATTCATGAAAGACGGTTTGCAAAAAGAACATCTAAACAAACCTGAGGCATTTTGAAAGTGAACATAGACCTAAACAGGATCATGAGGCTGAATGGACCTCAAAATCCACAATGGGCTACCTCAGAAGGTTTGTAGATCTTGCACATCACCATTGACATTTAATCCATATTATAAAACAATATTACAGATGAATCCTTAAATTAGGCAAAAATGGCATTTATGGCCAATGTGAAAAGGAGTTAAGTGGTAGAGTTCTATGGAAAATCAAATATACTGTTACATATTGTCAGAATACTGCAAAATCCAAATGCAATAGACAGTAATATACTTTCAAATAACACAGCTCACAGTGAGTCTGTGTGTATGTTTGTGTGGCTGGTGTGACCTACATGTGATGCCTTTCTCCAGACACTCATAGAAACCACACAGACAGATCTGCTGTAGTAGGGTCGGGTGAAACTTCTCAAACGCTTTCACACTCTTCAGTCGGGCCATGATAATGTCCACATCTTCTCCAGAGCGCTCTGCTGGTCTGAACAAACACACACACACACACACACACACACACACACACGTATACAGTAAGTCTCTCTCACTTTCTGATATTAGCTGTTTATGACATTATATATATTTCACATAAGAAATAATGTAAATCCAATTATTCAGTTCCAGACACTACAAAATATGAACAAAAATACATTTTAAATAGAGTGTAGTGCTAATATAATACTATAGTTTTATATACAGAACACAATGAGAAATCAACACAAAAGACTAATGAAATGGATAAATGAACATTTAACATCACTCTTCAGGTTTGCAATCTGTTTTAGAGAGTGCTGGTGTGGTCCAACCAGCAGTCTTTGTTTTGTACACCTGTTATCTGGGTTCTTTGCCACTATTTGTTTTCGCACCTGTTTTCAGGCTGTAGTGCTGTGCACCATCACTTTAATGTAATGTATTTTAGTTTGTTTTAAGCATTATCAACGAGAAACAACAAGAGACAAAGCCAGAATGAACAGGAAATGCATGGGTGAATGACAACTGGGCAGATGAACGATAACTGGGACAAAATTTCCCCTAATGATAACCGAATTGAACAATAACCAGTGCAAATGATAACCGAGGTTCCACTGTCTATATATGTATTTATATACTGATATATTTATCAAGATCAGAGAACAAGAATGCTGACCTAGGATCAGGTCTCACATACAATAAGAGACATAAACTGATGTCAGATCAGCATTCTTACATTATTTTTGTGATTTTGACAGCAATCACAGAAAAACCAATTAACCAATTTAACCAATTAAAAAGTCCAATTAAATTGCTAATTAAACGAGACATTCTAGAGTATTCTCTCTCAAAGACTATTCACTGCCTATTCAAGTCTCTAATGTAGACAAATCTGACATTAAATGTAGTGACAGAGTGATATGTAATGAGCTAAACATTATGTTTTCTTAGAAAAAAGACATACATCAACTAACTGTGTAAGAAAAAAAAATATTCAATTTTCTGTTATTGGTATACTTCTCACAAATCATTGAGTCACTGCTAAAAAGAAAAAAATTTTCTTACATAGTTAGAAATGTGTTTGGGTAATTTGCGGTAAATGGATGAATCAAATCTTTGCATTTATGCAGTGCAGAAATATTTCTTGAATATTTTCAGAAAACATTTATTGAATTGGGAGAATTGGCCTTTTAAATGCATCTCCTCTCAAAACTGTACAGTATGTGATGCACATCTAGAGTTATAAGCCTATAAGTTCTAAGTCATATTGTTTGAAGATGTCATTTGATGTGTTTCTGTTTGAAACTGACCAGTGGACACTAAGGCCTGCCCATCTGCCTGTGACCATGTGTGATTGGTGGATGTGTGTCCATCCACACTTTATGCAAAGCTGACCAACGCAAATCACAGAGCTGACCAATGACAATGGGGTAGCTGTGGGCTTGTGATTAAGAAACCTGCCTTGTAAGCAGAAGGTCACCAGTTAAAACCCCTGAACCAACAGGACGTGACTGAAGTGTCCTTGAGCAAACCTCCAACTGCTGTATTGTTTGAGCCAAATGAGTTCAGATTTAAGTACTTTACTGTTGATTTATTTTCTCGTTTAGTAAAAAAAAAAAAACTTGTGGGAATTACTAAAGTAGTAGTGGAGTCATAAATGTCAGGAGGTTTGATAAAATGTAAATTCTGGGTATTTAAAGTGGAACTTACAGGTGAGACACACCTGAGCAAACTGAAACCTTTTATCTCTATGTGTGTGTGTGTGTGTGTGTGTGTGTGTGTTTGTTAAGGAGAAACTAAAAGCCCATTTACTATGTAAACACATCTGGCACACTGTGTCACGCCATCACCATGAACACCACATTCAACCCTGATCCAAGAACAGCTTGTTATGGAACATGCTGTGTGAATATAACATTAACTATTCCTAAACATCATCACAACCTGGGACACACTTTAGCATTCAGGATCACAGTGCTGGAGAAAAAGAAAGGTCACACTTCTTTACAAAGTGCATACAAACGTTCTGCGAGAGGGTCAGGCAAAGATTAACCTGTACCAGAGAGATGAAAGAAGAAAGTGTGATGATAAAAAAGGAACTGCTCATAATTCAGAGCAAAACCCCTCATCTGTGGAACATGGTGGTATTGCTGGTGGTAAGAGTGGAACGATGTTGATAATGTTGATGTGTCACGCTGACTCTCATTGATCATCTTTCATTAAGATACATTAAAACTTTATTGTAGGGAGGACCAGGGAGAGTTGTTACATGGGATGGTTGTAGCACCTTGAATTCCTCCAATCACAAACAAGCATTGGGTAAAAGTTGGAAATGTAAAAAATTCTGAAAAAATAGCTGGGGGCCAGGGGGCCCTGGAAGCTCCTGGGATATAGCAATTTTGATGATAAAAGGAATGCACTTTAAAGGCTTTTATTTTGTATATGGGTGTGTACAAAAAGTGAAAAAATCTTGATTTACATCATTTTGATAAATATTTTGTACTAAATAATCAATCAAATCTCTTGTCAAAGTGTAGATTTATTAAAAATCAGTGTCTGTATCGGGTCACATGGCCAATATTCACTGTTAACAGCATGCCGTATAAGGACATTGTCACTTATTTTCATAAGAATGTGAATGATTCAATTGGTGGAGGGTGTTCGACGTGCAATTTTCTCAATTTCCGTGACCATTGTATAACAAAAAATGTGAAAAACAGAAAGGCATAGATAGCAACCACACTGCTGGACTGTACTGCTCTCTTATAGCCTGCACACCAGCAGTACTGCCCTCTCATAGCCTGTGTGCCGGCTGTACGGTCCTCTCATAACCTGTATACATACACACACACACACACATACAGGTGTTGGACAATGAAAGTGAAACAGCTGTCATGTTGGTGTGGGAGGTTTCATGGCTAAATTGGACCAGTCTGGTGGCCAATCTTCATTAATGTCACATTGCACCAGTAAGAG
>BRDA01063405.1:4884-15019 GCA_036984385.1 Crenuchus spilurus
TATATGGTCATAATAATTCTCACTTTACAGAGTTGAAGTATAAAGTTAAGTTTAAAATATATACTTGTAAATAAATAAAAATATTTTACACAAAACACAATAATAATCATGACCAGAATTCATGATCACGATCTATCTGCCAAATCTGTAGAGAATGTAATAAATTAACATTCAAATTAAATTAATCTTTAAATTAGTTTGCTGTGTATTTTGTAATTTTTTTTGGAAAATGAATTACACTCATTGTAGTAAGACTGAGAGTCTGTAGCCTTAATCATACAGAATTGGGCAGAAAGAACATTTAAATGACTTAACAGACAGATATCCTCATGTGTGTATTATTAACATGATAAGTTGAGACATTTCACTCTTAATAATACTGGTATATCACAATATTGTGACACTCTATATATATAAATAAAAGGAAAAACACTAGAAGTAAGAAAGCGGAGGGTGATGTGTGTGGAAGCTTGTAGAACATAGTAACTGCTGGTCAGCTCCGTTCTTTATTTAAACATTCTACAGAATTTCAACTGGTGCTGCAATTTTTACATATATACACATTAAAGTCAGTGTTAGATTAAAAGTAGTCTTATTGTGCCTCAATTAAGAAAGAAATGTAGAATTTGATTATATTACAATAGATTAATGTATTATAACAGCAGAATTTAACAGCACAAACACAAATAGCTCATTGTTCTTTAAAAGGCAGTTTGCTTTACTACTAAATTAACACTTATTTGCTCAAACTGCAGACAGATTCATAACTTCTTTATGCTTATGTTACAGTTTATGGGATCAACTTGCACTAATACACACAAATAAATCAAATCTTAATACTGAATGAACATTTTTTATCACTTAAAAATTACCTAAAAATACCAAATGTTCATTTAAAGTCATAACTTAAATAGTCAATAATGGTCAACCAAAAGTAATCCGGATTTGATCTTAGATTAAAATATATATATATGAATTTGAAAGAATTTAAAGAATAAATAAAGAAACCTTTGCTTATATCGATTCCATTGTTGGTAGTTCCTATGATTGTAAAACAATGGTACTAAAATTAGGTGCATCTCTACACCATCTCGTTTTCCAAATTTTAAATCCAATTAAGGGGACACAGTGGTCTGTAGTCATAAATGCTTTTTAAACTGATTATGTATCATATACATTACTGGGACTCCATCAGCACTGAAGGGACACATGATAGTGTTAGTTAAAAGAAGTGGAAGCCCTGGTTTGAATGTGGCCTCCATGAAAACAAGAGCCTTTGATACGTTCTCCGCTTCCTTTTTTTTCTAGCCGTGGCCGTCAGTTCCCACACCGGCTGACCTTGGAGGCTCTTTAGAACTTTCTCCCCACTCAATTTGCCTCCGCTGAAGGCTTGCACGGAATCTGTCTGTTGTTTCATTGCATCACCAGTGGCTAAGCCTTCAGAGACCCCCCACTTGAAAATAACACCTGAGTTTAAGGTCGAGAATGGCGAGAGAAATAGAAAGAGTGAGAGGGAGCGAAAGAGAGAGAGACAGAGAGAGAGACAGAAAGCCGAGGCCAGTTTGGAAAAGGGAAAAAGGAGTGTAAAGAGAGAGAAACAAAGCAAAGGTGTAGAAATAGAATTTTACCTCCTCTACAATTCCAGCCTGCAGGAGTCCTCTCTGGTCTGGCAGGCCACAGTCAACTGAGCTCACTGCTCACCTCTGTCTGACCACTTCTCCGCTGTGATCCTGGGAAACGTTCAGGCCCGGGCTACTATCAGAGCAACATTCTGAAAGAGTGCCACATCTCAGGCCGCTGCTGAGGCAAGAGGCAAAAGAGTGGAGGAGGAAAAACGACAGGAGAAAAAAATTAAGTGCAGCCAGCCATATAGGATGCCCGATAGGCTATAATGTGCAGGGTGAATTATACAGTAAACATTTACTGCCGCTGCTGCTGGACAGCTTTCTGTCCCTGATAACAAATGCAACACTGCCCAAAGAAAATAAGTGCACTAAACTCTCTCGTTATAACCTCCTGCCAATCTCTTAAGACAACGCCAGATCCCACTGTAGATCCAGTCAGCACACACTGAGGAAAAAGACTTTTACACACAGGCTTATATGACCTGTTTTTAGAGAAATCCATCACCAAAATGTATTTGTGTTCAGTATTTATACAATAATGTTTTGGTGGTAAAATGATATATCACAGGAAACCTAATTCTACAACAAACCACAGCGGTAAAAGAAGAGAAAAGGAAAAACAAGGGCTAAAAAAAAGAAAAACAAGTATGAAGTCCTCCAGGGGAACCTCACACTGTACACTAATAATGGATCTGCAAATCATCAGGACAGAGGGCCCATCTGCAGCTCCTGATCTACTACTTCCTTCCAGCCTTCTTCAAATTCCAGTGACTGCTGCAAGAAACAATGACTCTCATGTAAACATAACAGCAGTCAATTCAGTCATAAGATGCTTATCACTGTTCCTAATATCTGACAGTGATCTCATTTAGTCTTTCATAAAAGACTGTAATAACATCTACATTTTTCTCCAAACAGGAAAATGTTGAATATAAATGAGCAGGACATTTAAGAATATTGATCATATTTGGCTTAAATATAGACTGGAAAGTGGAAAAAGAAGTATGTCTATAAAAAGGTGCATGTGGATTTAAATGGCAAATATGATAACAGATGTGCTGATGCTAAAAATATTGGAAATTAACTTTTACATCATTTTATGTAACTTTTTTCATTTGCAGTTGTAAAGTATTGGCTTACAATACTGCTTGGTTATCTTTTATTTATAAAGTATTTGTTAAATTTGACCACTCATACTTGTTTTCAGAAAGTGGAATGTTCTATATTATTATGTTGGTGGGGATGATCAGTGTACATGAGTATCATACATACATACATACATATTACACTTCTATAGCGCCTTTCTAGACACCCAAGGATGCTTTACAATCGACACACTTCATATACACATATATCACAATATTTTGTTTTTATACTGTATCAATTTTCAAAAACACAGTAACGATTGTTAAATAAATGTAAAGATTTGTCATTATATAGGAATGTTGCCATCTTCCTTCAGCCATTAGATTGAATGGCTAATGTATGCACTGCAAATGTAAACAAGTACCATTAGAGTGCACCACTTACAGTTTTCCTAAAGTTGGATTTAAAATAAATGTAAAAAATATCCTTGCTTTGTATCTAAATATATTGAATCGTAACCCCTGTATCATGCATATTGTATCATCACATTCCTGCCAATACATAGATACAATCCATTAATAAGCAATCAATAAAAACAAGAGGCTCACCTCAGTTGTTTTTAGTAGTCAGTTGGAAATATTTTGAATTTAAAAAGTGGAGATTTTTTGCTGTTGAATTTCAACAGTCTGGGGTTGTCAAAACTAGGATGGATGTTTCCATAAGCAGAATACTGAGTAAACCTGCAGTTATCAGCTTCGTTTATTAACTACTGACATTTGGCCACTGTACTATAATGCACCAGACAGTTCGCTCTACATGTTGCTCTCGTTTAGTGTCCCAGGCCCAAAGGCATGGCGAATTCTGCGCATGTGCGTTTATTTGATTGTTTAAGAACGCTTTCCGGAAGCGAAGTATTAGAGTGCCAGAAGCTGCCTTGTAACAATTAGGGGGTTAAATGGCAGCTGGCCACACAGGAGGGCATCGTTGCTCTGTGCCGCTTTCCTGCACTCCACAGGTCAAGGGTCAATGAACTTTTCAGGAAAAGTCAATTTCTCAAGCCCTCCAAAGCAGGTGGACTCCAGGTTGGCACTGTTTATCCAAACTAAATAAAGGAAGTGGAGAAAGAGAGAATGACTCTCAGTGGAAACTCCGTCAAGAAGAATATCCCCCTTGTCTTTTCAAAATCTCTTACACTTTAACCAAGAGGTTTGAGGCACAGTGGTTGTTTGAGAGTTTGTTTGAGATGAACTTCTTACTAATTCTGTTCCAGGCAACTTTTTGCCACATTAGAAATGCAAGAGCAAGTTCAGAAATATTCATCAAGCTCTTCAAGCTGACACCCTGGCTAGTGCATAAACCTTCACCCAGGCATGCACTCCTCTGCTGTACCATTATTGAAGTCAAGACCTGCAGATGAACTCTGCAGGAAGGAGTTTGCCATTGGAAAGGGGATCAGAGTGTTGTTTGCAGAGCCCTGTGCAGATTGAGAAGATTGGAGAAGGAGACAAACTAGAGCCCCTTGCTGTTTTTCACTGGAAGTAAACAAACATGGGGAGGTGGGACCAGGCCATCCCAGGAACACCCCTAACTTTCTACCACCTTCCAGCTCCATGTACACCTGCAGGAAGGGCTCATGGGTAAAGGGTACAGGGGTCCCAGGAATGCCAGAGAGTTGTTCCCCACATGCCACCGGCAGCTGCCGAGGCTTACGTGGCCCAAGGGCAAGGTCATCATGCCACACTGCCTGTAGATTGTTTATGCTGCTGCAGGATACACATAACCAATGTGGAGTCATGGAATAAGCCAGCTGTGGTCAAGGCCTTTGAGCCCTACAGCCTGACCCTAAATTAGCACTATAAAGGCAAGCAGGGATGGCAACTAATTACTGGCCTTTTGGCTACCTTTGGCCCCACCTGGGACAAACATAGCACATGGGATAGATGACTCCATTCTGGCAGGAGCAAGTAGTACGGAAACCAAGAGTTAAAATGCAGTCAAAACTGAATGCTAACATTTTAGTAGAAAGATTAAAGAAAGATTAATTTATTTAATGAAATTAAGTCTTACTTTAGGAAAGGGTCCTGGACTGGTTTAAAAAAAAAAGGAAAATTGGTTTCTGTTGTAATCCTATCTCTTATGGTAACAATTTAAAGCCATACTTACTTTTCCATCTTCTGGTAACTTGGGGTTTTCTGGTCGTAGGATCCTTGAACAAAATGAAAAATGAGTATTCATTTTGAAATGTTATAGAGTGGATTTAGTGTTGAGTCTGGGACCGAGTTGGAAAACAGCTAGCTATGCGAACATGAGTGGAGGAACTTGCTGAAGGTGGCCTCAGGCCTACTTGAACTGGACAGTCAACTTCAAAGGAAGTATGGCAAATGAAATCTGTTCTTATGCTGCAGCATTCAAAGATGGTTTCTTTTCCCATTAAGATATTGAAATGAGGGCCATTGTTCGGTTGTTCTGATAGTAGGGCATCGACTTCTTATGAAGTTGTAATTTATGTGCAAAGGGTCAACAAAATATTTAATACAAAAGTATGTGTGCATTTAAAGGTCAATTATAAGCAATCCAGTGAGTGTAATTTAGTTTAGAAAAGCTTTATTTTATTTAAAAATTTACATGATAATAAATTACATGCTCATTACACATTTAAATACCAAAGACATTTCCAGCAGTGTATCATGTAATATTTATGCAAGCTATGTGTATAAGAACTTTCATTACCTCCACTTTCACATTTTGAATTAAACTAATGGAGAAATGGGACTGTAAATGAGTCCGTTTTTTTTTTTTTTTTTTTTTTGAGAGAGAGAAAATTTTATAACCACATTTTTGAAGGGTTTAACCCAAAGTTCTTCCTATGTCTACAAACTATCTGTTGAAACGCAGCTGATAGTTAACAGCATTAGCGTTAGGTTTAGGATCAGCAGTAGAGTTAGGACCAGAGTTAGGATTAGGTTTTGGGTTGAGGTTATGTACAGTACCAGTCAAAAGTGTGGGCACACCTTCTCGTTCAATGTTTTAATGTTTTTATTATTTTTCCTACATTATAAATAAACACTGAAGTCATCCAGACTCTGAGTGAACACATAAGGAATCATGTAGTAAATTTAAAAGTGTTAAACAAACCAAAACATGTTTTAGATTTTACTTCAAAGTAGACACACAACTGATGTCTCAAACACATTAAGAGGCAAGAAATGCAAGTCATGAACTCTTGACAAGACACAGCTGTTAACTGAAAGTCATTCCAGGTGACTACCTCATAAAGCTGACTGAGAAAATGCCAAGAATGCTGCCATCTAAGCAAGAGGTGCCTACTGTGAAGAATGTACAATATAAACATATTCTGGTTTGTTTACTTGTTTGTTTACTAAATAATGACATATGTGTTTACTCATAATTTAGATGACTTTAGTATTAATCTACAATGCAGAACATTTTTAAACAATGAAGAACCCCTGAATGTCCAGAAGCTGTGTCCAAACTTTTGACTGGTACTGTATAGGATTGGGTTAGGAATTACTGACAAAGTTTATGCTAATAGATAATCAATTGAATGTAAATTAAATGGTACTGTATGTTTCCTATTAAAACCATGTATCTTCTTTTTTTTACTTTGCTTTTCTATGTAATTTAAACATAACAGATATTCTTTACATTGTATGAATGAATCCATAGAAACATTAAAACTTGAGAATGTTTTTATCTTCTCTTGTAAAGTCACATTATGGAGACACCTGGTTTTCTTATGACATCAATAAGATGCGTCAAAAACGGCCTTTCCACAAAGTGTTAGTGAAGGACAGTACAGAACCTCCTCAGTGTACTTTTACAGTAAGTGTTCTCACCTACATACAGCCACTGTAAGCACACAGTACACTAAACATTCAATTTAATATCAGAAGGCAGCATTTAGTCAGCTAGGTTTCCCCTGTGGAAATCCCCACAGTAGACCAGGTTTAGTAATGATTGTAATTTTAGTGTCTGTGATCATGAATGTGTTCGCTATAAGAGCTGTCTGTTGCAACCACTGCCATTAGCCTGGGCGGAAATAGGGCTGATTTCAAAACTTTCATGATGAACACCTTCCCTTATGTAGCTGTGCAAGCAGAAGGTGAGTCTGTGTTCCACCTGTTTTTACCATTTACATGAATGTGTGAACCCAAAAAGTTTCCCAACTCAAAAGCACAGGATTATAGGCGTGAAAACTGACCAAAAGCAAAGCATGGTTATCTGCAGCAATACTGAACAAGTAGGCCACTGCTTGCCACTTTTGTTTAGTGTTTAATAGTAGTTTTGTTTGGCCTGTTGCTCTGCTGGGCAGGACTGCAGTACTGTAGCTTTGTGTTCTTGGACAGTATGTGGATAAGTTCCTCTTATCCCGTTATTAGGCTAATGTAATAGCATGTCCTAATCCTCACTCAGCGAACCAGTGGTCTACAGGGGACCGGATGGACGGTGGGACGCTGTGTTATCTGGGCACAATACTGAGTCCTGTGCTGCTATGCTACACTGGCAAGCTTTGGGCCTGTTCGAACAAGTCCTTCACACTAGCCCCCCTTTTAAAATGATTTTCTCCTTTCAGTCTTTCTCTCAGCCTCTTTCTCGCTGTCTCGGACTGACAATCGCTCCGCTGGCAGTGCATATTCTACAACACACCCCCCTCCCCCGTTAATACCAAATTAAGCCCCCAACTCTTTTATTTTAAACGAGTAGAGCCAGAGAGAGCAGCGACAATCACGATTGTGCCAGAGAGAGAGGGAAAATTAAACGGTCTTTAAAAAATACAGAACCCCACATTAAAACCCTCCGCCACAATTGCTGCTAATTGGTAGATTATCCGGCCGCTCTCGGAAGCCTAATGCGCAAGGGTGAGGAAGAGGAGTCTCACCCCATATCCCCCCACCCCACCCCAGCACACACCCCAACCATCTTCTTCAGAGCGGCGGGTGTGGGTCAAATCGTGGCCGAGCAGGGGAGGGATTAGTAGTGCCATTGTCGCAGAACATGACCTTGACTGGAGTTTCAGTTCAGCCCCTCCCCTTCTTTTCTGCAATCTCCATCAACACACTTCCTCAAACGGACTGGTAATTAAACGCTTCGGAAGAGCGGGCAAATTCACACCACCCTCTATACCTTCCCCCCCAGAATGGGTCCAGTACAGTTTAACCCCCAACACTCCATCCTCAGAGACTTACTGAACAACAGTAAAACCAATCAGCAAAGTACATCAGTTGAAAAATCTGTAAAAGTTTTTGCTGAAAACTGCTGATTGAGTGACTGACTTTTGAAGACTTTGGTTGAAATGTCATTCAGTATTGTGTGTAATTATTAAGCAATAAACTCAAGTAGGGAGAGAAAGCAGTGTTAGTGGTGGGCAAAGATCATTAGAGATGATCCAATATTGAATTTTCAGATACAGTAAAAAATAATTAACAGCTGATATCACTGTTATATTAAACATTTAAACAAAATACATTTAATGTAAAATTCAGGGCCTTATAGGGAGCCAAAAAGTGGCCAGCCAAGGACTCAGTGGGGTTTAAAAAAAAGAAAATTCCTAATTTACAAGCTAAAAATAGGAAAGAAAATTGTTTTCTGGGATTATGAACTACAGTTTCTATATAATTTCAATGGAGTTAATAATAATTGAGATTTTTTCCATTTATTGGTAAATAATATTGTCTGCTGATATATTGTGCATATTGTACAGTATGTCTTTGATTCTTCTACAACACCAAACCATGCAGATATCATAAAAATAATTATAGAACTATTATAAACAACTACTTGTGTGTAGCAACTGCTTAGCATATTGTTACATCATATTTTGTTATATAACCTTTCGTGTTTTTTTTTTCTTAATGGTATATTTTTGTGTATGAATGTATGTTTAAATATTGACGAGTGGCTGGTTGGTATGATTACTGAGTCTTTAGCCTGAGTTTAGCCTGATTGAGTCTGATTAGTTACCACTGTGACTCAAATGTTGACACTTAAATTCTATTTAGCTGCCTGATCTACAGATACTGTGTTGTCCAGAATGCTGGCTGTTCCTGCTAATCTGCCCTCCAATCCTTTAATTGGGAACGGTGGTCTTGAAACAGGAAGGCGTGTTTGACGTGATGTATTTCTCCACACCTGTACACAGGGCGCTTTTCAGCACTTTGAGTGGACTCTTTGCTGGGCCCTTGGCTGTGTGATTTCTCAGAACGAGAATGAACCCCCATTACTGTCCTGCAGAAAGAGATGTTTTTCGGCGTGGCGTTTGATAAGCGGCATTTGCATGAAAAAAGGCCTCAGTTTCCGACTGTAACCTGTGAACTGATCAAAAGGCCCAGGATGTCTTTAAAGCTGAATGGCTTTTCCCCCCTTTGACAGCATAGAGCCTCTCCAGAGGCCCCCCACCAGCCCCCCTCCCGCAGTGGCCTTGGAGGTTAGCTAAACCGGGCACTCTGAGCGCCTCTTCAGTCTGGCCCTGCTCAATGGAGAGGCTCAGTCACTGCCTACCCCTCAACCCTTTCACTGAAATACCATGAGAGCACCTTTCATGTAAAGTGTGTGTGTGTGTGTGTGTGTGTGTGTGTGTGTGTGTGTGTGTGTGTGTGTGTGTGTGTGTGTGTGTGTGTGTGTGCAGCTGTTTGTATGAGTGTAGTCAGTTGATGTCAATATGTGCTGGAACTTGCTGGCTTGCTTTTGTGACTGAGTGCAAACATGAGTGTATGCTGGAATTCTGTGATGACTGTGTGAATGTGTGTGTTTTCTTATGTGTGTAAGTGGTGAAAGCAATATGTGCTGGAACACTTATTAAAAATAACACACACACACACACACACACACACACACATACACACACACATACAGTGGTACCTTGAAATATGAGTTTAATTTGTTCTGTAACGAAGCTCGTAAGTCAGTCAACTCACCCATTTAAAAGAACTGAAATAGATTAAATCCGTTCCAGCCCTGTGAAACATCCCCAAACCATCCTAAATTATGGACAAAAAGACATGTGTATACACTTTACACATGCATAACAAAATATTCCAATTTCAGATTTCAATAAATATTAGTGTAAAATAATTTTTGGGGAATTCTCGCTGTAGCATTTAAAATTTGCGGGGAATTTGATGTGTGCGGTACTGTGTAGATGCGTAGTGAGCGCTGTACAGTAAAATCTCTCTTCTCCCATTTCACTTCAGCATCAGACTGCTGCCAAAACAATTCAGCAACTGGCTTTAGAATGAAATGCCATGGTTTGTTCTTTGCAGTTCAGTACAAAACAGTTTTCACTCAGAAGCAGCAGCAAGTCTCCATATCTATGTATATATATATGTATGTGTATATGTATATATATATGTATGTGTATATGTATGTATATATGTATGTGTATATGTATGTATGTATGTGTATAT
>BRDA01063413.1:0-10402 GCA_036984385.1 Crenuchus spilurus
TATGAGGCTGCAGATGATAATAAATTAAGAGCCGTTTGGGAGCCGAAACAGCCGAACTTCCCATCAATGTCACACTGAGTCAGTCTGATAGGAGCACCCCTCCCAATTTCAAAAAGAAAAGCACAAAGAGTAGAAGAGTAGTGGTTTGGTTTCGTTTAGCCAAAATGTCAAAAAGAAACGAGAAAGAGATGGGTGGGGCTGAAAAACTTCTGAGGAAAAAAAAAGAAAAAGTGCCAAATTAATTGATATTTTAATTGGTGGAGGGTCCAAGGGCAGTGACGAGGGACCAAGCAGCAAGACTACAGGAGGTTAGCAAGGAAAAACTCCTGTAAAAACGGCAGTTTGTGTTTATCACATACTGTCCAAATACATCCTACTGACTGATGCCTATCATGTCTGAGCTCTTCAAAGTGCACCTGCTCTAGTGACCCCAAATACTCCCCATGAGTACTGATATGCACTCAGCATTCGATATCCAAATGTTAATTCTAGTATACTAGTACTAGTAAATACTAGTACAACTCTAGTATTTCTCGCATTTGTACTTTCCCACTATTGTAAGTCGCTTTGGATAAAAGCGTCCGCTAAATGTAATGTAATGTAATGTAATATCATTGGACTAGCCTATAAGTTCCTGCTAACGCTTTCTTTTTGTCAAGTGGCCTGTGAGAGGACTTTCTCTACACTCAAGTTTGTGAAAAACAGACTGAGCACCACACTGACACAGGATCATCTTGAGGCATTTATGCTAATGTTGACAGAGAAAAAGACCCACATGACTTTAGACAATGATGCTGTCATAGACAGAGTCACAGAGACCAGTGTACTGCTCAAGGGTTTGTTAATGATGTAAGTTATGACGGTTTCCTTCTGTTGGGGGGGGGTCCCTGGTCTGTATAGCTTTGGACGTTTTTGGTTCCCAAATATCTGCTTTCTTTTTATAAGCTGTTTGTTTGATCTTTTGTTGACTGATTTTTAGATTTTGCTTAGTCATTACACACACACACACACACACACACACACACACACACACAGTTGTTTTAATGCTGTTGAAAAACTGTTTTTAATACCGCAAATAAAGCTCTCTTGTTTTAAAATTAAGATTTGTCCGTTGTACGATCGTATAAAAAGCCTCTCCAAACCAAGCTCCCGGGCTGAATTTCAACCCCAGCCCGCCCCTGTTTTCAATCACCCATCCTCTGTTGAGCTTCAGTTGCTGGACATATGATCTTAAGAATTCCTGCAAAATGTCTTCATAAACATGGGAATTCATTTTTGCGTTGACCTGTCCAGGCCCTGAGGCAGCAAAGCAGCCCCAAACCATGATGCCCCCTCCACCATATTTCACAGTTGGGTGAGGTTCAGATGTTGGTGTGCTATGCCTTTTTTTCTCCACACATAGTATAGTGTGTTCTTTCCAAACAACTCAATTTTGGTGTCATCTTTCCACAGATACTTTTGTAACCCTTTACAGCTTCATGCAAGTCAACAATTCTTGAACATAGGTCTTCCGAGAGCTCTATTGTGTGAGCCATGGTTCACATCAGGCAATGCTTCTTGAGAACAGCAAACTCAAAACTGCTGTTTTTTTATAGGGTGGGGCAGCTTAAACCAACACATCCAATCTCATTACATTGATTGGCTCCAGGCAGGTTGACTGCTTTTTCCAATTAGCTCTTGGAGAAGTCATTAACCTAAAGGTTCACATAGCTTTTACACCCTGGACTGTGAATGTTTATGGGTACATGTGTATGTTGTGTTCAGTAAAAACATGAAAACATATAATTGTGTGGTATTAGTTTAAGCAGACTGTGTTTGTTTATTGTTGTGACTTAGATGAAGATCAGAACACATTTAATGACCAATTTATGCAGAAATACAAGTAATCCCAAAGGGTTCACATACTTTTTCTTGCAACTGCAGTTTAAGCCTAAAATTGAGGATTGTCACATACAAATGTCCTCCTGTTGTTTTCCCATTGGATAGGTTTGACGTTGGACTTAATCTTGCTAAACTGAGAAATCTTACTTTGTGGATGCTCCCCTGGGCTCAAATGTGAAATAAGGTAAACTTCCCCGTTATGTGAGGAACCTCACCTCCTGTGTTCATTCAGTCTGAAAAGTTGTGCAGCATTTTAATAGGACCTCATAAATGAGACCATTGTCTCTACAGCCGGGATCACAGATTATCAGGCAGCAACCAGAGGAGTTGGCAGCACCATCTGGCTCATGTTTGTTTCTGCATGTTCCCTCTCTGTTCTCTTTGATGCTGTAAGGTAGAGACTTTAGGAGTCCCTCCTCCTCTGACAAGAGTCCATTTAGACTAAGAATCTGGCCTTTATCTACCACATAGAGTGCAAAAGACCTCTCTAGCCTAAAACTGATGTTGTGGTTCAGGAACAGGCTAGAAAGTCAACAGTATTTTGACTCTTTTGGCCACAGCAACATATTCTTAGCAGTGGGAAGGTCTGTATTTATCTGTTTACCACTGTTTATGAATTTTAGGGCATGGACTGGCCATTTGCAAAATCCTAGTCAGGGAAATGACTGACATATACAAAGTTTCCAAAAGTATGTGCACGTGATTTCTGAACTTTAACAGTTTCACTGTACTGACTCACTTCTGGTTTTAAGCCACAACCAACACTCAGTACAGCCACAACCCCAGGCAATACAACCTAAACACAACCAATAGAACCTCAACCCTACTAAATAAAACCAACAGCACTCAATACAGCCAAAACCCCACCTAATGCTATCAAAACTCCAACTGATACAACTAAAACTCTGACCAGTACAGAACACCCCCCTCACAATACAATAAAAAACCTGCCCAATTAAGCCAAAACATCATCCAATACAGCCAAAACCAACTCAATCCAAACAAAACTACACCAAGTACAGTCAAAACCCTGCCCAGTGCAATAAAAAACAGCACTCAATACAGTCAAAACCAACTCAATCCAATCAAAACTACACTTAATACAGTCAAAACCCAACCTAATACAGTCAAAACCCTACCCAGTGCAATAAAAACACCACTCAATACAACCAAAATCCTACTAAATATAGCCAAAGTACTCTACGTATTGTACTCCACCCAGTACAATAAAGAACAGCACTCAATATAGCCAAAACACCAACCAATGCTATCAAAACCCCACCTGATACAATCCAAACTCTGCCCAGTACAGAACACCCCCACACAGTACAACCAATACACTGCCCAATGCAGCCAAAACATCATCCAATACAGCCAAAACCAACTAAATCCAATCAAAACTCATCTTAGAACAGTCAAAACCCAAATACAGTCCAAAAAAACTCAGCACAGTGCTACTGATTCAAATTCATCTCTGAACTCTTATGGGACGTAAAATAAATCATAGGTTCAGGTCAGTAAAGTAATGACTGATTACTGTTAGGCAAGGTAGAGTTTTGAAAGCAGTGGCTAGTGCCAGCTAATACCACTAAACTAGAATCTTCTCTCAGGGCTTGTGGGTAATTCTTCAATTCTGCTAAAGTGAAGGTGTGCTTTAAATAAGCAACATTGATGATGTTGTAACCCATCCAAGAGCTAAACATCCCTCTTTCAGGAATGACTCTCGTTGTACTGGGAGATGTGATTTCAGCAACAGTTGGTAAAATGGATAAATGTGTAAAAAAGGCACCATCATTTACTCTGAAGGTTCTCTGCGAAGAGAAAACAACGTTTGTAATGCATCCATTTAGATACATTTATGTGTGTTCACCCAGTGATGCATTGGCGCCCTGTCCTGGGCTTAGTTGAATAGTGTGATGCCCTGCGCCCAGTGAGGGGGTAGGGGACTAACCGTGACCCTGATAAGGATTAAGCAGGTGAGATAATGGATGGATGGATGGTTTGTACTGTGTTCATACTTTAAACAAACTAAACCAGAGTTTGTTTAGAAATGGGCTGAGATTGACCTGTTCATGGGGTTCTGGTCGGCTTCTTTGATGCACACCAAATCACGCCAGGGTTCATTATAATCTAACCAAAGCTGACGAGCTCAAGTCTCAAATTTGATCAGAGTTATGTTGAAATGTTTGTGGACACCCCTTTTTAATGGCAGAGATGTACAACTGTGTTCTCTGCTCCATCCAGTACTTTTGGGATGAGTTGAGGATGAGGTGGGGTGGGGACCATTCAACATCCTGACCTCACTTGTCGCTGAATGCAATCAAATCCTCACAGCAATGGTTTAGAATCTATTAAAAAGCCTCCGCTGGACAGTAGCTGGATAAGCTCTAGTTTATCAACCTTGATTACTGAAGAAACAATGAATGAGCAGGTATCCCAATACTCCATAAACTCTGTAGTTCAGAAGCTCCAAACAAGTCAGATGTGACATCAGCTGTGGAGTCTTGCCATCACCCACACAAAGCTTCTGAAAGAAGAGCACTGATTCTGTGATCACCTGGGGCTGTGGAACTGATACTGCGCTTGGTGAAAAGGGCATGTCATTGATAAATGGTTCTCTGACAAAATGTTGCCGTATGCCTACAGCTCACATCCCACAGACTGAAGATACAGTTTGTGCACATTTCACCGTCTAGATTTCAGCAAAATCCAGAACTACGTGCTTTACTTTCACTGCCAAACATTCTAGCCAAAGCTCTTTGAGGATCCTTTCTTTGGTATCTTGGGATCTGGGATTAATTGTAGTACCACTATGTCTTCTAGTTCCCTTAGTTCAAAAACAGCATCTGGAATATCAGTCAGTATGAGAATAAAGCTCCATCTGGTTCTTCGTATATCTTTGAACTTTCTACACTAAATTCAGGGGTCAAAGGTTAGGCTAAGCTAACATGCTGTTTTTCCACTGATGTTGGAAAGTAACACAAAGTCTTTTCAGCAAAGGTGGATTGTACTGCTCCACCGGACCAAAGAAAGGGAATCGGGCATTGTGATCACCCACAGAAAACCAAAAAAAAGGTCATGCCAATCAATAATAATTATATGTATTTAGTTTTGGGGTTTTCTTTTATAATTTCTTGCTTTCGTATATTGATCCTATGGGTCTTGATAATTTTGATCTTCTCAATCTCTTTGGGTCACCATCCACCATCTAGGGCTACCATCCTCTTCCTTGAGTCAATTTCCTTTTCCTCAGGCCACAGTCTCTCTCTTTGGGTCACCATCCTACTCATACAGCCAACATCTAAATCCTACGGTCACCATTCACCTCCTAGAGCCACCGTCTCTCTCCTCAGGCCACATACATGATTCAGCATCTCCCTCCTATGGCCACCATTCTCCTTGGGTCACCATTTCCCTCTAGGACTGCTGTTCACCTCCTAGAGCCACCATCCCCCTCCCTGGGTCACCACCCCTTCAGAGGGCAGTCATCCTCCTCCTTGTGCAACCATCTCCCTTCTAGGACCACCATCCCCCTCCTTGCTCCAACACTCCCCATGACGGTCACCCTCTTTGAACCACCACCCCCCTCCTAGAGCCACTGTCCTTCTCTTTAGGCCACCATTATTCTCTTTGCACCACCATATGACTCCTTACTGTTTCCTCAGTGGGCAGCATGGTAGAGATGCTGTTACACAATTGCAGGGTCTTGGGTTCCTGGGTTCGTTCCTCGCCTCAGGCCTGTGAGGTGTGTTGTCTGCCTGGGTTTCCTCCAGGTGCCCTTATTTTCTCCCATAGTCCAAAAGCACATGTTGGTAGGGTGATTGGCTATGGGAAATTGTCCACAGCTGTGAGCGTGTGGCTCGCCCTGTGATGGACTGTGTTACTTGCACTCACCAAGACACATGAGTACATCCTGGGCTGTAGTTGTCCCAGGAGGACCACAGCACTTATGAAAAATGGAGCACAGAACTTGAGCCAGGATAATTGAACCAGAAGCTGCTTTCGCTCACCACAGCTTATATCTGCAGTATCGCCACACAAGGGAAGCACTGAGTTGTAGAGTGTAGACGCTGTTTACAGCCTCCGCATGTGTGCATTGCTGCAGGTCAATCTATGGATGATGGGACTGTGATGCTGTTGTTTACACTATCATGGCCAAAAGCACTTCCATATGGCTTGACTGAAGTCATCCTTATGCAGAGTGACCTGCAGGGTCCCGTTAGGCATAGCAATCATGGAGACCAATATACTGATATCACTATGGATTTTATAACTGTGCTCCTAATGTCGTAGTACCTGAGTCTGGACTCAGCCCAGCTCTGTCTTGATCTCATCTTTGTCTCGAGCTAATTTGGACTCAGATTTGACTCCGTCTAGGGGTGAGGCGGACTTGGAAATTGTTGAGAGGAGCCAAGTCTAATGCACATGTCTGTGGTAATGTTAGTAAGAAACTGAACTATCAGTATTGAATATCAGAAAATAGGATAAATCAGTCCTTTCTCTATATGCTTAAATCAAATCTGCTCTCATCTCTGAATGGCAATAATAATAATACAAATAATAAAAAAAACAATTATAATAATACTTGTAATAATACAACAATTATTATTATTATTATTATTATTATTATTATTATTATAATATAGTACTTAAAGTTATATTTTACAAAACAAAGGCTTAAATATAGTTTCTTAATTTGTCTAACGAATAATGAATCCATCCATCCATCCATCTTCTTAACTACTTAATCCTGGTCAGGGTCATATATATAAATGTGTGTGTATGTACACAGTTCAGTGTTTTTGCAGCTAAGCAGTTATATTTACATGTGAAAACACAAATAACGCAAATCTCAGTATGTTTTGTCATTTACTGGCGTGTATGTTATATTATTGATGATTCTAGACACATTTTGTGTTTAGTTGCATCATTTTCGGCTAAAACGAGTGCTGCAACATATTAGCTTATGTATTTTTTATATGTACACAAGTCTTTTGTTTAGTTCTTTCATGAATTATTTATCTCTGTCTACAGTGGTATCGCTGAATACCAGCCAATGAGCCTGGAGGCATTTTTAGTCAAATGAAATAAGATGGTATGCTTTTAAAATCTCATTTATATACAATAATGACATTACATAATGTTACTGCTGAGCAGGTGTAGCTTGATGTAATGTATGATTCCTGTGATTATAGCAGACAGTCTGGCTCTAGTGTAGTTCCTGCACTCTGGACGTCATTGATTATCAAAAGGAGAGTTTGAGTTTAGAGTTGGCTGCATTTTCAGCACATGTATCATCAGTCTCTTACACACAGACTGAGGTGTCTTTAGTCCAAATTTCATCACCAAATCACAAGTTATGATTGTTTTGGGTAAAGAAGCAAACAAAACTCTCTGTATTTAATTTTGATGCTCAAATTCTGCACTGAATTTCATTTTGAATTCTGAATAATAGAAATCGACTCAGTTCTTAATGCTGGTTTATGCAAATCTCGTAACTTCATGCTAAATAAACAGATAAGAGAGAAGCAGATGGGTCTTAAGTCGAAAATCACGCAACTAGCCAGCACACTTTACTGGGGCCCATATGGGTTTATCATAGGCAAGCTAGTCTTAAGATGGGCAGTGGCTCTGGGTGGGCCTGTTTATAGGTTATTAGTGGGACCCTGATGGACTGTCTAAATCAGATTAATGTGGCAGCCCAGTAACTCTCTACTGTATGAATGAGGCCCACGTCAAAGCAATTTTGTGTTTGGATGAACACAGTGTGGACCCCATCCTGGTCCTGGAGGGCATGCATATGTGGGGTCACCATTTAACCTGTGGACAGAACTAGCTTGTACCCAGCTGGACTGCCCATATGGGCCCCACATTGTTGGCTGGCAGAGATTTCTTACTTTCTTCTTGTCCAAGATTCACACAAAAGCGAGTCATACGAAAGCTCAAACTCTCTCCTTTCTACTCAACGTGTTCATTTCTGACTATTTTGAGCTGCTAATTAAAGATTATGCTTTAATTAAACCTCTTCAGTTACAGGAAGTGCTGATTTATTTTTCTTTACTGATATTTCAGTCCCAAACAAATAGAACTGAGCACTCAGTTTCTGCCCTGCTGAATGGCGCCCTCTTGTGGCACAAATCTGAGCTGTAAGATAAACCTAAATAAAGTTCCTTTAATGCTGTTCAGCATGAAATAAATTATTTTTGGGACTAAAAACTAGAGTTTAGAGTTCAGTAGTAAATTGGGAGCATGTGTTATTATATTACAATTAATTTTGTGATAATTTCTAAGATTATTTTACAGAAACATTTTGCCTTTTGTTTATGTAAATACTGTATACAGACCAAAAAACTTGGGAGAAGATTCAGCCAGAAAATCTTAAAAATACAGGTTTTCATCATTAATCTGTTTTACAGTGTCTGATGATAACTGAAATGAATGACAACTGAAGCAATATTTCCCATAAGAAATAATGTAAATCCAATGAATCTGTTCCAGACACAAAAAATATGAACAAAAAACACATTTTATACAGAATAACTATAGTTTTACACACAGAACACAATGAGAAATAAATACAAAAGACTAATGAAATGGATAAATGAACATTTAACCTCACTCTTAAAGGTTTACACTCTGTTTTAGAGAGTGCCGGTGTGGTCCAACCGCAGCCTTTGTTTTTGTACACTCGTTCTCGGGTTCTTGGCAACAATTTGTTTTCGCACCTGTTTTCAGGTGGTACTGCTGCACACCGTCACTTTAGTGTGACGTCTTTTAGTTAGTGTTGAGCTCTATTTTTAGGGTACTTTTTTGCAAGAATGAACACATGGATGGATGCTCAAATGTTGTTGTTTGTGCAAAATTAGCATTGAGTTACTTGGGCACGCCAATGAAAACCAGGCGGATGAACAATAACTGAGACAAAACTTTTCTGAAAAAGTTGACAATAACCAAATTGTATGACAACCAGAACAAAGAGTAACTGAGGTTCCACTGTGTACTAGTATTAAAGGCACAGTACTGAAAACCTAGTTAAATATAAGACCATTGGAAATGGTAAAGTAAAAGTAGATGTAATGGTATAATGCTCAAGTATTTTGGTTCTTAACACCACATGAATGTCATAAGAGGATAAAATAGAATACAGTAAAGCAGAATATGGCCCTTTAACTTCTACACTCATTTACTTTGCACATCAAGGGATCAGAGCAATATGGAACCATTTAATCTTCATGAATCAAAAACAAGGAACAAGTCAGAGAAAACACACTTTTATCTCTCCACAGGCTTTCAAATGTGTTCTGAGTGGCCTCGTCTCAACAGAGAGCAATCGTTCCCAACTCAGCGCCGACTGAAATCCAATTAAAAATTAAACGCCACCGAGAAAATGAAAATATAATATGATGCATTAAGAATTCCTTTTAATTTAGATAATTAGACCCAAAAGGCCAATACAGCTGAGATAATCAATGAAATGAAATCTCATCCTTCAGGATTTACACGTATTACAGCCATAAATAAATCAGATTGTAATGAAGCCCTCACGTTTATTAAAACTAGGCAATTTAACTTGTTAATAACTTTAAACTGCGTAAAACATTTAAATTAAGGCAGAGAGTCAAATGATCGAGTGGCTGGACTGTAGCTGCAAAGCTTTGAAAAGAGAAATGTAAGAGAATACTAATATAGTGCCTTGAAATGATTAATTTCTAGATTTTTTAATGATTCCTCTGATTGTACCCATCCATCTTGTTGCTGGTCCTCTTCCTCAGCTGTTTGTTTGTGTTTTGGTTTGGTTTTCTTGGCTTCTGGTGAAAGTTAATCTTCTCCAGTTCCTTCATCCTTGTTCTGCTGGGTGTCCGACTGGTTCTGCTGGATCCAATTCTCTGAACGATCGATTCAAAAACAGTGGTAAAGTTGGGGGTCTTTACTGGTGACTTTTATCTTCTTTGTATTCATCTGAAGTCCCATCTTTTCACTCTGTTCTGTAAGTTCAGGACCAGGTAGGTTAAGCCTTGAAAACTGCTGCTACTAATTCTTAGTGTGAGAGGCATCACGGCTACCACAGCATTCTACAGCACCATGCAGTGCCCTCAGGTGTGTGCCCAGTGTGTCAGGGGTTCATCCTACAGCAAGATAATTACCCAAAAACATCAGTCCAAGCTCTGCCAGAACTACCTCAATAAACAACAAGATGGTCAGCTTGAAAACATGGAGCGGAGTACAGTCTCCAGACTTAAACCCCATCCAGCTGATTTGGGATGAAGTGAAAAGCAAAGCAAACCTACAAGAGCCGACATTTATGTGAGGTTCTGCAGCAGATTTGTGAAGAACTGTCTGAAGAAGGATTGATGTCTGTTGTAGAAAGAATGTCAGGAGTGTGTTCAGCTGTTATATCTGACAGAGGTGCTGCTTTGTGTCCAAAGTTTAGACACATTTTGGTCTGTAAACTGATTCCTGAGTTTTTATTTAATTTCATTTCAGAGTGCTAGACATTAAACTCTAAAACTGGGGTGTTCTA
>BRDA01063419.1:0-13040 GCA_036984385.1 Crenuchus spilurus
ATCTCGGGATAGGGAAGGCTTCGAAGGATACATCAGATCCGTCCTTCAAATGGGTGGGAAAGAAGGACGCATTTGTGGGCTGCATTCGGAGGACCTTTCGAAGGTCGGTGAATTCGGACAGCCTTCGCACATCGTTGTGACGTAATCGGCCTTCAAATGCGTCCTTCGAAGGATGCAGCCCCTGAATTTGGACACACCCATTATCTCATCTACGTATAAATCTCTTTCTGATTATCCCATTGCAAAGTGTTATATTTGCAAAGTACATACCAGGTGTTTTTCTCTCTTGTGTATTTTTGTGTTTGACCTTGCTTCCATTTCAACCTTGACCTTGCTCTAGCCCTTAGTCTGTTTGGAAGCTTAGCCTCTAGAATAGCCTTTACTCTGTTTGTAAAGTCTAGCCTTGTATACCCTTATCTCTATTTGTTTAGTCTAGCCTTGTATAGCCTTAGCTGGGTTTATTTAGCCTAACCTTGTATAGCTTTTGTTCTGTTTGTTTAGCCTAGCCGTGTATAGCCTTATCTCAATTTGTTTAGCCTAGCCTTGTATAGCCTTATCTCAATTTGTTTAACCTAGCATTGTGTAGCCTTTGCTGTTTGTTAGCCTAGCTTTGTATAGCCTTAGCTCTGTTTGTTTAGCCTAGCATTGTGTAGCCTTTGCTCTGTTTGGTAGCCTAGCCTTGTATAGCCTTTGCGCTGTTTGTTTACCCTAGCATTGTTGTAGCCATTGTGCTGTTTATTAGCTTAGCATTAGTTTAGCCTTATCCTTTTCTCTCTCTGATTGTATCTATCGTGTTCCGTTTTCTGACCTTCGCCTGTTTGCTGATCACCCTTGTTATCTAGTAAACTCCATTTCTCTTAATCGACGTGTGTTCATGTTCTGCCTCGACCTGACACACTCAAACTGAAGCCCCCAGTTCTGAAACACGGACATGCTAACCACCAAGCCACAGTGCCAAGTCTATTTTTACATAATTCTATGTGATTTGAGGGAACTGTGTGATGATTTTGGTGAAAACAAATGACCATCTTTACAGTAGTTATTTTAGTTTAGTTTAAATTTTAAATCCTGATTGATTTTGTGCTTACATCTGTACTGTGTAATTAAATTATTAAACTACAAAAAAATTTTTTTTGTTTAAGTAATTAATTAAACTATTGCCTTCTTACATTTGGTTGAAGCTCTTTTGTCACCTCACACCTGGCCCTGAAGGGGTACGAGACTCTGCAACTCTGATCAGAATTAAGTGAATAAGATAATGGATGGATGGACGGAAGGATTGAACCACCTAAACATAAGATGCTTCAGCTAGTAAATTTGAACTAATGCATACATTAGCCTTAGTGGTAAGAGTGTTAATCAGTGCTTTGTTATTTAAGCCAAACAAGTCCAGACTTTTATCATTTTGAATGTGGAGAGAGTTGCTGTTTATATGAAGCTTAAAGCTAGAGATATTTCAGAAAGATGTTTGAAATCTGGTGAAATTGTAAAAGAATAGTATAAATAGTTTATATTTGGCTTATGTAATGCTGAGAAAATCTTGTGCTTCAGAAAGTTCTGCCTTATACGCCTCGGCTTAACTATAAGAAGAGGGAGTAGAGGATCTTTTTCAGAAGATGCCATTACCAGCAAGCTGATTGGCTTTTTTTTTGTTTAGAGGTGGGATTTTTAGTGAATCAGACCCCATGTTGAGTGTTACAAACAGTGCAAGTGTTTCCATCAGTTTTCCACCAGTGAGCAGTCTCCTGGTACTGTACTGCCTCTGCTATAAGATTGTGTCTCTTGTTAGCAATACTAATTCAAGATGTTGGGTGTTCTTTTGGGGTGTAGTTTTTACTTGGTTACGTGGGTTTTATATTTACATATGAATTGCTCTTTCCAAACCGTAGCTCTTAACAGCACTGTGCTTTAAGCTGTTTACCTGCTGAGCTTCTTTTTCTCTTTTCTATTCTATTCTGCTGCTGCGTCTCATCACAGCATTGCTCTGTGTGTGTGTCTGTCTCATTGAGAGAGCTTGTGTGTAAAAGCATCAGAGGAAATGAATGGTTCAATTACACCAACATATTAGTGCCGTCAAAAAGGGGAGCATCCAGGGGAGAAGATACTATGCCTGCTGGCTGAGCCAAATCCATCAACTGCTAATGCTCCTCCTTATCATCTTCCCCACTCTCTTCTCCTCCCAGTGTTTTCAGCTAAAGATGTTCTGGAACGTCTTAACGATGTTGGCTCAAATCAATTGCCGCTAATTAATTTGCCCTTGCTGAGGACTGGTCAGAGACAAATTGAAGCATTTTGAGCTAATTCAATTAATAGCCGAATGTGAAGGAGGGCAGAACCGTTATTTGATTTTGAGGGAGTGGAAAGAGAAGGATGGGAATAGAGTTGGTGAGAAAGTTAATATCAAGTGTAAACACGGTACAGAGCTATTTATTAGGATGGGACCACCTGAATTTGCTCCTGAGTAAGTTTTGCCAACACACCTGACCTGGGTTGCAGTAGTTATGGGTACATCCTGAATGAATTTCTTCTTAAATCTTTACTGTCTTTTGCTAACTCTACATATTTCCAATTGTTGTTTCATTATATTAGGAGCACCAAACATACCTTGTTTAATTATGGCCGAAATGTTCATTAGACCCAAACGTGTTCACACATGATTTTGACAAAACAAATCTGAGCTTATTTTTCTTTGTAAGAAATGACTCTGTATTGCCACCCACAGCCCAGATATACTGTATGAAGAATATATGAGATTGTTGTCACATACAGTACTACACAAACAGTACTTACCAGAAATTCCTGCAGTTCCTTTAATGTTGTTGTACCCTTTTGGCCTCCTGGACCAATTTTCTTTTTGTCGTTTCATCAGTTATTGGTAATATCACTGTTGAACAAAATTTTATTCACTTCTTGATGACCATCATCACTGTGTTCCATGTATATCTAATGTCTTGGGAATGTGTTGTCCCCTTTAAGTAAATGAGATTAATGCCGTATTTAAATATTATTCAAATTTTAAAACCTGTTGTTTAATCCTCAGTTCCTAAAGCATGTATAGTTTTTGTGTATTTTTAATTCTCTGTTCTTGTCATGTCACAGAAACCAGTTCATTTGTTTTTTCAGCATATAGCAATTTAGCTCCCCTATTCACACTGTTTGGGTGCTTTTTCAGTCCTAATATCAGACAAAACTGATTATTTACATCCATCAGTTCTAAAAACAGCAACTGTTTAGTGTGAAATAATACAAATGTTATAGTAAGTATAATTTTTTTAATGGTATTTTTGGTTTTCGTTTTTTAATATACAGTCATACCTTGAGATACGAGTTTAATTCGTTCTGTAGCTGAGCTCGTAAGTCAGTCAACTCGGATTTCAAACAAATTTCTCACATTTAAAATAACTGAAATAGATTTAATCCGTTTCAGCCTTGTGAAACATCCCCAAACCATCCTAAATTATGGAGAAAAAGACATGTTTTGAATTAAGAAACACACATATATATACTTTACCAATGCATAACAAAATATTTCAATTTCAAATTTCAATAAATATTAGTATAAAATAATTTTTAGGGAATTCTCGCTGTAGCATTTTAAATTTGCGGGGAATTTGATGCGAGCAGTACTGTGTAGATGCGTAGTGCGCACTGTACAGTAAAATCTCTCTTCTCCCATTTCACTTCGGCATCCGACTGCTGCCAAGAAATTCAGCAACTGGCTGAAGAGTGGAATGCCGTGGTTCGTCCTTTGCAGTTCAGTACAAAAAAATGTTCACAAAAGCCGAAGATGTTCAGGGCCGGTGCGCGCAGCCGGATGACGGGCTGTGAAAGGCTGGGTCTTTCGTCTGCACAAAATAATATTAACAGTATTTAACATAATCCATTTTATTAAAATTAAATAGGTTTAAGGGTTTAAAACATTTTTACTATCGAATTTTTTCAAAAAGAAGGAGAACAGCGCATGAGATTGGACTTGATTCTGTGGTAGAAAGAATGAGTCTCCACATGTTCAAGGCCAGCGCGCACACGCAGATGATGGGTCTGCACGAAATAATATTAACAGTATTTAACATAATTACTGTATGTATTATTAAAATGATAGATTTAAGAGTTTAAAGCATTTTTACAATCACATTTTTACATAATTACTGTATGTATGTTATTAAAATTAAATAGGTTTAAGAGTTTGAAACATTTTTACTATCAATTTTTTTTCTTCAAAAAGTATGCATGGGTATGTTTTGGGACCTTTGCCCCAATTCGGCAACTAGCAGCAGCCACTCATATCTTGAAATTTCGCTCGGATCTCAAACAAAAATAGTCACAACTCGTATCTTAAAAAATGTGTATGTTGGTCTGCTCGTATCTCAAGGTACCACTGAATTATTATTATTACTATTAAGTGCCTTCAAGTCAGTTCTGACTTCATGTTACCATGTGGATAGTGTTTCTCCACTTCACCCTGTCTTCTGTTTGGGTCTTTGTGTTTCTTAATAGTTTGTTCATGATTCCTCTGTTTGTGTCCGTTCATCTTCTTGCTGGTCTTCTTCCTCTTTTACCTTCAACTGTTAAAGCAAAACTGTCCAAGTGAAGTTGTTCTTTTCATCATGTGTCCAAAATAAGAGAACTTCAGTTTGGTTATCTGGTCGTCTACTGAACAGTGATATTTGATTTGTTCCAGGAACAGTTTTCTTGTTTTCTTTACTGTCTAAGATTCTGTCAACAAGGTTCTCCATCACCAAAGTTCAAAAACATCAATTTTCTTCCTGTCTTGCTTTTATGTTGTTCAGCATTCACATCCACAAAACAACTACAGAGAAGACAATAGACCATAGTGATGAGACCTTATTACATTTGAAGATCTTTTCCAGTTCCTTCATCACATTCCTTTTGAACTATTTCTTGCACATCGATAGAACACCATCAGTGTAAATTTTAGCTGTAACATTGAATCTTACTAAACTGGTTTATGTGTTAAAATGTGAGTAAAACTGGGTAGTAACCTTGTGTACATAGTAAGTACAGTACTTGTTTGTAACCCTGGTTGGCTTAGTAGTGTGCTTAGTATGCATTTTGACCTAGAACTTTATTCCAGAGCTGGCACTGGAATTAATTCTGAGTGTAAAAAGCTGTCTATGAGCCTAAAGAACCCATCTTTGGTCCTCCTGAAATCTCAAGTCTAGGATTTGCTTCTAGCAAACTCCCAGAGCTTTCTGCAGCATATATGAAAGATGTGATCCCCATTTTGGCATCCCCATCATTTTGGTTACTCTTTGAGTCAGATGTAGTAATGGCGGGGAAAATGATGGAAAGTTTTGCCCGTGTTTACACTGAGATTTCTACATGTTATCACTTCCCATCCGTTTATTGTTAAAAGCAGAAATTGAATGAACATACTCAAAGGTAATGTGCCATCGATCCACAGCTATGTGAAAACAAACCTATACAGTGGTAACCCTACTTACGAGTTTAATCCGTGCAGGAGCCGAGCTCGTTAGCTGGTTTGCTCGTTAGCTGGATGCATTTTCCCCATAAGAATACATGTAAAACTGATTAATCTGTGTCAGCCGGCCAATATACAGTATACTTTAATATGCTAAATAATGTGTTTATATGGGTTTTTAAAAAAATAAACGAGACGACGACGGTGCTCGTGTAGGCTGGCCACTAAGGAGATGGAGACCGACGGTGCTCGTGTAGGCTGGCGGCTAAGGAGGACAGGAGGACGGGCGTATGTGTATGGCATGGTTACACTTATCATATGAAAAGTAAAAGTAAAATGTATCTAACTTTCTTGTTCACTACCTTTTGCTTTCTTTGCGTCACTTTCACTAGCACTTTCACTTTCACTTGACAGCGGTCAAAGGTAATGACCGACTTCTTCTACACTAACATCTAGGGGATGCTACGACCGCCGCGGCCCCTAGTGGTTGGCATACTTGAATTAATTTAGGCTACTCGTTTCTTGGAATTTTACTTGTTACCTGGAACAAAAATATTCTGAGATCTCGACTCGTTACCTGGAATACTCGTTAGTGGGGATGCTCGTAAGTAGGGTTACCACTGTAATACCAAAATGAGCTCACAATCGATCCTGGCTGCAGGTTCCAAACATTCATCACAAATGTGACAACATATTTACTACATTTGTAGTATTTTGTAATTAAACTACACTAGGAGCTTTGATATCTGTATATAGCTGCAGGACAAGAACTATACAGTTTCACAACAACCATTGATGATCTTTAGTGCTTTAGCTAGAGATTTGCTGTTTTCTCTCACATCCACTACCATCTATGGGAACAATTTCATATGAGAAGTGAGAGTTAGAAGTTAGAAAAGTGAGTTTTCTTCAGATCATCCAGATAGACACAGTAAATAAAAGCATAGGTTTATAGCTGCAGCTCATCACCATCATCCCTGTTCAGTGATGTTACATCTTCAGTATAATAACAATAGATGCTAAATGCTTAACAGTGTTAACTAGGACAGTAGGATGGTAGCACACCGTAGTGCTGGTTCATTTCTGTCACCAGTTACTCAGATTCACATGCTCAGGTTAAAAATTGTCATCTGAACTTGAGAATGTGGAGATCTGAGGATTCTCAGATCTGTTACATTTACAGTTTTTTCTTATGTTTGTGGTGGATGACATGGAGAAAAAGGAGTGAGAGCCTGGTGTGGATGATATGGAGCAGACTGAAGTTTTGGGGTGGTGCTGCGGATTGAAAGACAGCTCAATGGGGGCTATGAGCTGGCCAGCGCTGGAGAAAATAACACATTTCCCCCCTGAGCCTTTTCTCACAGCTGGGTCTTCTATGCAAGGACATCTGGCACACATGCTCACACACACATACACACATACAATGTCTTTGCTTATTGTTCTCATTCTGTTCCTCACTCCATGTCCATACCTACGTATCTTCCTCTTTCACCATCTCTCCTCTCACTGTAAACGATGAAAGTGGATGGATCCTGGACATCCTGAATGCTTTTCTAAAGGATCAGAGAGAGCAGCAACATGTCTGAGGGGGTTTGGGCTTTAGGCTTGTGTCTGACCCTTGGCAGCCTCTGTTACTGGACACAAAGCCAACACGGCTGCTCAGACAAAAGAAAGCGGGTGACACACCTCTTTGGAATCAAATCAGCCCGTCTACTCTTATCTCCCTGTCCCCTCGTCTTTTTCTGTCCCTGTTGTCCTCATCTCACTAATATCCTCTCCCTCTGTCTCCTTCATTCACTGTCTGTATACTGCAGTTACATTACAGGGATGAGGAGGCACAATCCACTTTTGTCTAAATGTAAAATGATTTCTTTTAAATTAATGTGAATGTATGTTTAATCAGGCTTCTGCCACATTCATGTGTGGTCCTTATTGGCACACATTGTAAATGTGGGACTGTAATGAGAACAGCAAGAGTGGTATTGACCTATACATGCTCTGGTAACAAATGCATATCTTCATAGCAAACGTTGTTAGGGTGTACAAACTTTAAAATCTCATTAACTTGAACTTCAAAAGCCTAAATTTAAAGTATATTGATTTCTTTATGTAGATAAGGTTGGTTATAGATTTTTTTTCTTATGAAATCGTACCTTCATTTACTATTACAGTAAACATCAATGACTAGATTATCACTTCACTCTGTGAAAATCTACAAAATCATGTCATTTGACCAGGAGTACCAATTTACAAACTGCTGCATACATAGAAAATTAGAATAGTGTGAAAAAGTTCATTTTTGGGCTTAATTGAACTAAAAACTTTTTTAAATTTATATATTTATATATTTATATATTTTATATATTTTATATTCAGTACATGTGACATATTGTAAGTCTTTTTTGTTTTACTGTTTAGCTCATGAAAATCAGAAATCCAGAATCTCATATTATGACAATATTTATTTTTGAGTAAAGTTTGAGTAAATTACAGTTTAAACAGTATAAGCACTTTTTGTATGTTTGGGCTACAACTGCCGTATTCCTGATATCAAGCCACTCCTGAACCAGAGATCGTGTCAGAAGTGTCTTACCTGGGCTAAAGAGAAAAAACTGGACTGTAGCTCATTGGTCCAAAATCAATTTTACATTTCATTTGTAAATCAAGGTCATGGAGTCTGGAGGAAGAGTGGAGAGACACAGAATCCGATGTGTCTGAAGACCAGTGTGACGTTTCTGCAGTCTGTGATGGTTTGAGGTGCCATATCATCAGCTGGTGTTGGTCCACTGTGTTTTATCAAGTCCAGAGTCAACACCGCATCTACCAGGAATTTTTTTTGAGCACTTCCATCTAAAGATGGAGATGCTTATTTTCTTTTCTAGCTAGACTTAGCACCTGTCCACAGTACCAAAACTTCTGCAAATGATTTCCTGACCATGTCCTTGTTTGGTCATCCAATTCATATGCTATAAGCCATACTGATCAACATTAAAACAAAAAGGCTTAACGTTTCTTTATTTGTAATGAATACAACATATTTAACATTTTGAATTTAATTATAACCAAAAATGAAATGTATCAAAATATACTTTTTGTATGGTTTCTTAAAGTGTTCCAAGGTGGTATTAAAATATATTAACATTAACTACATATAAACTTGATGTGGCTCCAATACTATATTTAGCCAAAAGCAAAGCAAAAAAGTGAGCATCTGAATCCCAATATTAAAAACTGAGTAACTACCCAGTAAACAAATATCTAAAAATAATCAAATATATAATATTAAAGTGTAAATGTAAAATTTTTTTTCTGTAATTCTCACAACATAGACATGGATCATTTATTTCTATATTTATATATTTAACAAAATTACCCAGATAGGTTGACAGAAATGAGCAGTAAGGCTTGTATAGTAAGTATAGTCTTTTCCTCAATCGTTTCTTTCTTTTTTCTACCACAGTTTTCTATCTTGCCTTCTTTTCCCTTCATTTATCTCTCTTTCTCTTTGATATCTTTTCTCTGTCTCTTTCCCCCTTTCCTCCCACTGTCCTTTCTCTTTTCCCTCTTTTTTTTCTCCCACTCTTTGTCCTTTTCTTGTAATCTGTGTTGGAGGGGGGTGTGTTGGTGGGTGGATGGGGGGCTCACTAGCCGTTTCTGTGGAAACAGAGGTTGATCGCTAAAGACAAGGAGGGAAGCAGCCTGCAAATCGAATGAAACCGAAACGAGAAAAATCAAACTGCGAGCTAACGGAGCGCACACTGGTATACGCATGAGTAGACTCTTGTAGGACGAGCAAGTGTTTAAAACATTGCCTGCTCAAATATGACCTGCATAAGTGACAGGCTGCTATAAATAGGTGTGTGTAGGTATGACATGTAGGATCATGTCTTTGCTTTGTTATAAAGTTAAGCTCAAAACAACAGTAGAGCGTTCCACATTCTTACTGTACATGACATTTTTAAAGGCATTGCAAGTCTTAACATTACATTTATGTTTAGGATGTTGTCTGTCCACAGCCACAGTGAATGAAATATATGACATGTACGGGATGATGAGGGGAGTGAACTTTTTTTCTATTCGAGATGGTCTTTACAAACCTTATAAACTAAGCTGCATGTTTTAAATTAATCATGATTGTGATGTCAATACCATGAAAACACTTACATATGACTTATAGCAGTAGCATTTTGTTATTACAGTCAGTTAGAGCAGAAGGAAAAATTAACTACAGTGGATGTTGGCCAAACAATTACCCTTGCAGCTTTCCAAAGGATCCAAACATCTGAAACCATTGGATGAAGTATTTCTTTTTTATGCCCCTGACAACTTTGGTATTGCAGTAATAGTAGTTTTAATTATGTATTTCAGCCTAGATTGCTTTTTGAATGAGGGACCATACAGAATAGATAATAACAGAGCTCAGTTACGTATTGTCACTGTTGGAACAAGGCCTTGTACTTTAACCCATAACTTTTTTTCCAAAGTGTTACACAGACTTTTGTTCAGCACAAACTCATCAACAACAGTGTCAAATCAGTAAGAGTGTCATAAATCTATATTTTGATTAAATCTGCTCTAATCGTAGACTTTCCAAAAACCTATTTTCAGATGTGCTGATATATTGTGAAAAAAACACTCTCAACATTTATAGCCAAAACTTTTGAGCTCAGAACTGAATAAACAGAGGTGTTGGCTACACACTGGTCATTACAGTTTTTAGGCATTGTATGTGGTTTTATTTCTAAAGCTTAACTAATGTGAGCCAACATGTGTTTGACTCATTCAGTGGTTCCTAGATTGAATATTTATGAGATGAGGTGTGAACACTCAGGGGTAAGGATGTATATCTTGACCACTAAGGTAGATTCGATACACATCTCGATACACTGCCACCGATACGATATAATTGCGATACACTGAAACCCCTTGTCAATACGATGCGATACAAATCACTCCTGTTCATGATACGATGCGATTCAAAAATGATTTGATAACGATATGACTTAATTATAAGAGGATTCAGTTTGATAAGTGATAATTTGATACAGTTAGTTGAGGTTTGAGGATGCATTGTCCTAACCCATCAGTTTTCTTAACTCAATAGCACAGTTCTGCTTTACTCTCTGTAACAATTTGAGGGATGTATGCATCTGGTTGTTTTCAATGTTGCAAAACCAATACATAATATAAAATAAATGCATAATTCAGTATATTCAGACAGAGCATTAAAATTTATTCAATTGAATTATTGTTATATTCTCCGTCTATATTTATACAAAATGTATAAAACATATAAGATGAACAGTTTTCAAAAGTACAGTATTAACAATGTGCATAGTGAAAATTATGATCTGCAACACATAATACTGTCTGCTAGACCTATCTGCTACACAAGGTTTCAGGTAGTTGACTGACTGAGTAGTGAACATAAATAGCTGTAATTCCATTTTACAAAGAATTAAAATTACTACTAACGTATTTGATAGCCCTACGGCATTGTTTGCAGATTGCGTGCGTCTTGTCAACTTGACCACCTCGCTTAAAAAACCCAAAATATTGCCACACGTTTGATTTGTGTCTTTTTGGTGCATTAAATATCTCTTTGTTGTTGCTAATGCTCTCGTTTCCCTCCATCTTTGTTGCATACGTCTGCGTGCTTGCTTCAGTACCTGAGGACACGATGGTGCATTTATGTTGCCTCGGAAAAAAAAAATCAATAAAAAAAATACGTTGCCTCAGAAAATACGTTAGATTAAGGAATATATGCTGGAAAACAAAACACCTGATTTATCCTGGGTATTTACTGATGCAAAAAGGCTAGAGGTGATTCACCGTAAATTTGCCTGCAAATTAAACCCGATGTACCTTGATTCTACCGGTGCAGTTGCATCGCAGACATGTGTGCCGAATCACCGATGTGAATCGGTGAATCTCCCCATCCCTGCTCAGGTGAGAGCTCTTTGTTCAGATTCACATTAAAATATCCAGAATTACCTTATCATTATCATATGAATGACAGAGCGCATCATTTGGTGGGAAAAAATGTGCAGCTGATTTGCACTGAAAAATGTGTCTCTGCTTATTTAAGCTCCTCTCACAAATATCTAAAAATACATTTTGATTCAAGCTATATATACATATATTTGAAAAGAAGACCATTTAAGGTTCTCTTGTTTTTAGGATAAAATCTGAGTTTTTGCGGAATTTCATTAATATGCCACCAGCAGGAGCACCAACTCCATAGAGTTAACTTGGAGAAGAATGAAAATAACATACTTGGAGTTTAATATACACTATATGTCCAAATGTTTGCACCCCTGCTAATCAATGCATTGATTTTGGAAGAAGCAATGAGCAACAAACAGGTGTCAGAATGATTTTGTTTATATAATGTAAGTGTAACGTGAGTAAACCCTCACACTATATAAAGGGAAGAGATTTTGAGAGAAATTATATTATTCTTAAAGGCATAGTAACAAAAACAGCCTATTTAATTCTAAGGGATATAGAGTGGTTTTAAGTGATCATGTAAAAAATATATTGTAACTCTTTTTGGTAATTTAAGTCATATCAGTATCAGCAGATTATTTTTTATGCATCCATATTCGACAGACTAGTAGATTTTCTAAATATTTAATGACTTACAGTAGAACATATGGGGGACACTGGGTTATTGTGCATTTTACATATTTTACTGCCTTTCGAATCCCATAGAAATGAGTGATGCACCAAATATTTGGCATCCAAAATTATTCAGGTGAAAGTGGCAAAATACACACTTTTGGTGTTCAGTCAAATAAGTGAAAATAGAAATCATTTATACAGAACAATGATGTTTTAATGACACTGTTACCTTTATTGGACATTCAGAATTCAGCTTTTTCTTACCAGTTAACAAAACATAGATTCACCAGCACAGTTACAGCTACAAGAAGACAACAAACTACAACCACAACCTTTACTAAACTGAAACCAGAATACAGATGCTTAGCTGTGTTTGTGTTAGCTTGTGTTTGTTAGCTTATGCTGTGTTTGTGTTAGCTTGTGCTGTTTGTGTTAGCTTGTGATTGTTAACTTATGCTGTGTTTGTGTTAGCTTGTGCTGGGTGTGTTTGTGTTAGCTTGGGCTATGTGTGTTTGTGTTAGCTTGTGCTGTGTCTGTTAGCTTATGCTGTGTTTGTGTTGGCTTGTGTTGTGATGTGTGTGTGTTTGTGTTAGCTTGTGATGTGTCTGTTAGCTTATGCTGTGTTTGTGTTGGCTTGTGTTGTGATGTGTGTGTGTTTGTGTTAGCTTGTGCTGTGTTTGTTAGCTTGTGCTGTTAGCTTGTGCTGTGTGTGTTTGTCTTAGCTTGTGTTGTGTGTGTTTGTGGTAGATTGTGTTGTGATTGTTGTCCATGTGACTTGCATCATTCATTTTAGACATTTTCATCATTTTTTTCTACAAACCGGATTCCAAAAACGTTGGGACACTAAACAAATTGTGAATAAAAACTGAATGCATTGTTGTGGAGGTGCCAACATCTAATATTTTATTCAGAATAGAACACAAATCACAGAGCAAAAGTTTAAACTGAGAGAATGTATCATTTTAAGGGAAAA
>BRDA01063421.1:0-24235 GCA_036984385.1 Crenuchus spilurus
CAAGCAACCAGAGACAGATGGCATTGGAGAGAAGTGACTCGTCTGTGCAGCCTACCATTGCGAAGCGATGACGGCGTATGACATGACATGACATTTACCTGACCTCCATGTTTTTGGACTGTGGGAGGAAACCGGAGACTGCAGACGAAACCCACGCAGACACAGGGAGAACATGGAAACTCCACTCAGATGGGGAATCAAACCCAAGACCCCAGCGCTGAGAGGCAAACATGCTAACCACTAAGTCGCAGTGATGCAAGTCTAGAAAATGTTAAATGCTGCAAACAAGAACATAAATGTAAACACTCACAGCAAATGTCAGGTCAGTTTCTGATATGAGACTTTGTCTGAAGATCATTTGTGATTTCATATATTAAAACAATTGGTCTACAAAAAATATTGAAATTTTCATTTCACAATTCAAATAAAAACATGTTCAGATACAGACCCAGTTTAAGTTTGCTGTATTCCTAAATAATCAAAACAAAATGAATCATCTAGAAAATAATATATATATATATATATATATTTTACATTATTCAGAATATGGTGACCATGATCTAAGGAGCCTGAGTCTCCTGCTAACCTCACAGTAAAACTGTCTAAAATGTGCTCTTTGACAGAGATGATTCCATTCTGGCTAAATGGAGAGGATGAATGACTGCTTTTACATAGTATTGCTACTCACAGTAAATCATGAAATATAGTCTATTTTTGGTATGTCACAGCCTCACCTGGCCCCCGTCTACTTCCCTGTATATGTCATTGTCCACATATCTCTGTTCCCACAGTTGTCTCACTGATTAAGCATTCTATATATTCTCCTTTGGTTTTCCTGTCAATGTCTGTCATTTCTGTAATGTTCTGAGGGGATGAGGAGATGGGATAATCGAGTCTACTCCATTATAAAGGTTTATTATACATGCTGGGACATGAACATTCCCAAACAATCAATGACTGACACTGACAGGAAGTGAGATACATGTGGGAACAGACATGTGATATGACATCACAGGGGGGCATGGACAATGACGTTTACACAGGGAAGTAGACGGGGGCCAGGTGAGGATGTGACAGCATAATTGTGCATATTAATAATACAATTTTGAAACATGTTCTGGATGCACTTTTACGGGTTCTGCTATTTGTGACAATCCAATGAACCGATTGTAGTTACAATAAACAGATTGTAGTTACATTGGTAGTGTTAGGGCATTGAAGAGGCATGATAATCAGGTGACTGCTCCCAGTTAGTCTGCTCCAGTTATTGATTACTGTACAGTTCTAGAGGTTCAGAGGAAAGCTCTCCCTGGAGTTCTGAAGGATTTCTTAATTTTTTTTTTACAGAAAAGATATACAAAATATAAATGCTCAAAAAAGAAAATACACAAACACAAAATTAAGGTAACACCAAACATATAGTGTGGATACAAATGCAAGTCTTTAATAGAAGTAGTAAAAAAAAAAATAACTTTCATTAATAGTTCATTAACTAATGATTAATAACTGAACAAATCAGAAGTTCATTAGAATTTCACTAACAAATGATTAACTCATGATTTGTTAACATTTGCAAAAATAGTCATTGGTAACTACATGAACTGTAATTTGTAAACATTTGTTCATGTTCAAATTCTCATGAACTAATGATTTAGTTATTAGACATAGACATTAGTTATTAATTATTAGTTGGGCGGCACGGTGGCTTAGTGGTTAGCACGTTCGCCTCTCAGCTCTGAGGTCTTGGCTTTGAGTCCACATCTGAGTGGAGTTTCCATGTTCTCCCTGTGTCTGTATGGGTTTCTTCTGGGGTCTCCGGTTTCCTCCCACAGTCCAAAAACATGTAGATCAGGTGAATTGGCTATTCTAAAATGACCCTGGTGTGTCTGTGTATGAATGTATGTTCGTGTGTATGTCCAGATATGGTTGGCACTCTGTCCTGGGTGATCCCCCTAGTGCTGGATGCAGTCCTTCAGGTGGACGGTCGCTTCCAGTTGTGAGTACGCTGTCAGCAATTGGCTGCCGCTTCTCATAAGTGTGTGTGGTGGAGTGTGTTGATTGTAAGGCAGGGGGCAGCCATGGTCTAGTAGGGGGCAGCCATGGTCTAGTGGTAAGGATCTGGTCTTGTGACCAGAAGGTTGCTGGTTCGATCCCCAGACAGGACATGACTGAAGTGCCCTTGAGCAAGGCACCTAACCCCCTAACTGCTCCCCGGGCGCCGGTGGATAAGGGCTGCCCACCGCTTCGGGCACAAATTCTCACAGCCTAGTGTGTTCACTAGTGTGTGTGTGTGTGTTTCACTGCACGAATGGGTTAAATGCGGAGGTCAAATTCCGTTGTGTGAAAAATCACGTTGATCTTAATCTTAATCTTAAAGCGTGCTTGGGTATCTTGAAAGATGCTATATAAGATCCTAAAAAATCTGGGGTGTATTTCTTGAACAATGACAAAAGTGAGGATTGAACTAACATGGTACATTGCATTGTTCATCTGAAGTACAATTTCATCTAAAGTGTCCCAGAATTATTGTACTTTGTTAGTACCACAATAGTCTTAGCCACATTAGTTTGAACCACGTCCAAACTACTATGTTTCTAGATGTGTTCAGTGTAACTTTCAAAGAGGGAAACTTGTAAAAACTTATACATTTTCAAGGCATTTATACACACACAGTGGAACAAACATGTGAAGGACAAAGTGGTAAACTGAGTTTTGTTATAGGAAAGTGATAGACAGTTGAAGCGTGCATGATATTTTTTAATATATAATAATTATAATGAAAACTCTTAATGATTAAGAGATCTTACATTAAAAGTACTGTAAAAATGTCTGTTGTTGCATTTGTAAGAAAACTTTTACTTTTTGTACACTAGGTCATATAAGAGCTTGTGCTTGTGACCAGATGGTCTATATGTCCTATATAAGTGTCACCAAAGCCATAATTTTATCAGATACCTTAGTGTGTTGCGTGCCCCTGTATATAAGTACAGTAAGACTTTCTGGTCATGTGTAATGATGTGCTTCCCAGAACAGAAAAAATGACTGAGACCCTGAAGTCCTTTAATGTCAGTAATGATGAAGTCAAAGAGCTGCGATTCCTTCTGTATGGACCAGTTGGAGCCGGCAAATCCAGCATCATAAACACCATCAAAACCATTTTTGAAAATCAGCCATTCATCAACTGTCTGGCTGCTGAAGGCTTTGGCACAAGTTTTACTAAAACTGTAAGTATGCTGTAAAGATGTGTACAAGCAGCTAATTTTGTAATTTAAGAACACTTTTCACCTGTGAATTTTCTCAGATATATTTTTGTTTTCTGTAATAATGCTGATATTCAACATTTTGGAAATTGTGCTCATGAAAAATTATCACCTCTTCAGTAGGCAACAGTTTCACTGCACAATTTACACTATTTACTACACTTACAACATTGGGCAAAAAGATAAGTGATATAAATGAAAAGGAAATGAAGAATAAAGTCCAGTTTATATTGTGTGATTTTACTGGTCTTATAAGTATATTTTTATGCCAGTACTTGATTTGCTATTTTGGGGACTGGACTGGAGATGCACTGGTTAACAGACTAATTGTTGACTTAATATATAATATATAAAAACCAAAATAGTGGTAAAATAACTGCATATGATTGTATATATCAATTAGTGACTTTAATGTGTACGTGGACCAGGTATATACATTTGATAAATACAAATTTAGTCCATTACATCAGTGTTGATAAACATTTCTGGTTTAGGTTGAAGTTTGGTTAAAGAGCATGATATTTAAAATGGGTAAAACAAAACAGAATTAAAGGAAATGAATATGCATAATATGATCAAATAAAAACATCCAGATTATCAGACTGCAAATGTGATGGAAAGGCTTAAGAATCAGAATCAATTTATTGTCAGTGCACAAGTACAAGTACAGCAAAATTACTGTGGAAATTTGAAGAGACAGGGGGAACACAATGGTACAGGAGGTGATAAAAATAAGAAAAAACCCCATCAAATCCCAGACAGCGTCCGAGTTGGGCACAGTCTGAGGGCGCAGGAGGGAAAAAAAGTGTGTGTGGGGGGGGAAGGGGGGGTAGTGGATAGGAGATAGACCAGCTTTGACACAGAAGTCCAGTTCAACCAGGACTTCAGTCAGAGTCTGAGTGTAATCAGTCCGCAAGTTGTCACGCGATGATGATCACTTCAGCAGCTGTGTAGCCTTGAACAGCTCACTGCTGCCCAACAGCTCATCCCTTATCAGGAAAACAGAGTAGGATAAGACAGGCCCAGCAACCGCTCAGCAACTTCTCCTGCAAGGGGACCTTAGCAGGGCAGTCACGGTCAGACTACCAAGATAGGGAGCTGAATACGATAAACATTTCCAATTTGCTGCATGCAGCTTCTTTCTTTTGAAAGCTACACAGAAGTCACTGATCTCTCAATAGAATTCATCTGCCGCAGCAGAGTCTCAAGTTATCCATTTTAGAGTGAAGACTCAGTTTGTGCACTGAAGGCCCCACCCATCATAATCTTAATGGCAGATTTCCTGATTTCTCGATACACAAGAAGACCACCTAGACTGATCAAAAATCCAATTAGGTAAATCTTCCATGTCCTCCAGTGACAGTGCCGCCTGGCATACGTTGCGCCACTTCTCCCATCCATCCATCGCATATCCAACAGCAAACATCCCATCAAGACCCGTGGGCTCCCCCGAACCCAAATTTCTCAGAGAAGATGGTTACAATAGCATTGAGAGACCACTTAATCAATTCCATGTTTTCACAGGACAGTGCTGAGTGAAGCCCTGGTAGACAAGACAGAGGTGAGCAGGGAAGATAGGGAGGACAGGAGGAGAAAAGCGACTACAAAAAAAAAAGCTAGAGACAGAAAGATATGCTAAAATAAATGTACAGCCTCATAAACATTAACCAAGCATTTTAAATGAGATTTGTGTGATTATAACAAGGATGGCAAGTAACTGAGGTAAGAAGGCGGACGCAAATGCTGAGAAGGATAGAACTTGTGTAATACACGAAGCACAAATCTAAAAGAAGAAACAGGTCTTCATGGAACATAACAGGGAATCCAGAGAACACCACAAATATATACAACACTGTAGCTAACAAAGTTATATAAATGTGACAAATACACAAGACAAAATTAATTGCGCAGAAGTGAAACAAAAGAGAGAATTAGATAATACTATAACACACAAGGTGGGAAAGAGATGCAAACACATATGAGAGGGGCGTGACAGTGAAGAAACAGAAAACTGGAAAAGAAGGACATAAGGAAAGTGTGAATTGTGACAGTGATTAATAGAAAAATATAGTCTATGTATTTAAGTAGCAGAAATGACATTATCTTTAAGTTGTATTCCATTAAATTGTTCTTGATTTTTGTACAGTATATAAGTTGAATGTGTGTATTTGAATTAGATGGAAAACTGACAAGTTCTGAGTTTTGGTCAGAATATTTTAAAAATCTTCTGTTTCTTTTTATTATTATTTCTAGTACAAAAAATACACAGTTGGAGGTGGTGACTCTGGATATTTTCCTCTGGCCTTTCATGATATGATGGGTCTGGAGGCAGGAGAGTCAAGAGGGGCACATTCTGATGACATCATGAAAGCTTTAAAAGGCCACCTCCCAAACAACTACAAAGTAAGAGAAACATAAATATTTACTTAATCAATCAATCAATCAATCAATAGTTTACATTAATTCACAGAATTTAAATCTGCTGTTTTGTACAGCATTGATTATTAAGACATTATGTTTACATAATTTTTGTTTAATGTTTATAGTTTTATGTCACCCTCCTTGTTTTACTCTATTTTCTATATTTTTCAGTTTAACGCTGATTTCTCAATATCTGAAGATGGCAAGGACTACATCAAAAGTCCTGGTCTGAATGACAAGATTCACTGTCTAGTGAGTGTCATACCAGCAGACACACTCTCCTTCATGAATGATAAATTTTGGGAAAATATGGCAGAAGTCAGAAAGAAAGCTCGTGATTTAGGTGAGACCACTCTAAAATCTGGAGTTTCATTCAACACCATCTGTGGCACTACAGTCTGTTTCACAACTCTTACACTTTGTGAAGGTTATGCACAGGGTTCTGTCCGTCAGGTATGACCTAAACCAGTCCAGTGCACTGCCAGAAATGCCCACTATGTGCTGCAGCTGAGAAATTAAAATTGTGTGATCTACAGTGTCAAATGCTGTGGTTAATTCAAGCAGGACCAGAATCACAATCACCTGAGTCAGTTGCTAGGAGGATATCATTAAAAACCCTAAGCAATGCTGTCTCAGTACTATGCATAGTTTTAAAACTGTCTAGACTTGTTTAATTTATTGTAAAAAATTTTCTCCAAGATTTTTGAGATAAAGGGCAGTTTGGAAATGGGCCTATAATTTGCCAGTATTGTGTGATCGAGGCTGGGTTTCTTGAGCTGCATATTTAAAACTCACAGGAACAACACCGGAGGACAGACTGCTGTTTATAATGGCCAGGACCTGCTGCCCCATACTTGAAGAAAATCATTTTTAAAAAAGTGAAGAGGCACAGCATCACAGGAAGGACCCGAGGGCTTTATAAGGCCCACCACATGCTCCAAGTGCGACAATGTCTGTAATGTGATGTCTGTAGGCTCTGTAATTGTACATTACATTAAAGTACAGAACCTGTACAGTAAATTGCATACAATAATAGAGACAGCAGTGGATGAAACAAATAAACAAATTGTGTATAATGTATTTGGGGAATAAATCTGACTCCGACGGTAAATCTGTGAAAATTATTTGATAAGATCATATCTACAGTCTATCAAGCAACTGATCTAAAACAAAGTTCTCTTATGAATGTGTACTTGCATTTGTAGTTTATTCTCATACTGTTTGTATTTTAACTGTAACTCTGCTGTAAAACTACAGAGAAACTGAGAGAAATTATTTAACTTTGCTGTGATGACAGAGCACACAGCTAGGTGCTTAACCTTCTACTGCCCACGTAGTTTGTGTACAGTGCTCAGTGCATTTAGCAGTCAGGTTTAGAGACTATGCCTCTGTAAAAATGTTTAAATTGACATGTTGGATTTTATGCAAAAGTAATTTACTATATTTCTTATTTTGGTAGAAGAGCTAATTACTCATATGTCACAAGGACATTTCAGGAATAACACAAAGATAATATTGTTATATGTAGTGTTATATGATTTGAGGAAGTTTGATTAACTTTACTTCTCTTGTTTTGCTTTTAACAAGAGTTATTTTCATTCAAATTGTTTGAATTCTGATGTTTTAGTCATTTTGTAATAAAAAATAATAAATGTGTCTGTACTGCAGGAGTTCCTCAGGTGGTCTTCATGACAAAAGTGGACAAAGCATGCAGTCTGACAAAGAAAGATTTAAACAAGGTCTACAACAGCAAGAAGATCAAGGATAAGGTGAGTCACTGCTAATTAGTGTACAGATGTCTTATCTGGACCCATGTGTAATGTTTTATCTTTAATGGTGCTCATTTTGTTTCAGATGAAGGAGTGCAGCCGTTTAAGTCAAATTCCTATGAACTGCATCTTCCCAGTAAAGTGCTACCATGACGAGACTCATCCAAGTTATGACATAAACTGTCTGATGCTGAAAGCTTTAGAACAGATCATACATTCTGCTAACATCTATGTGAGGAGTCAATGAGTGTGTGGCTGTTCTAACAAACTGAAATACACACAATTATTCTTCTTCATACAAAACTTCACAAAGAGTACAAAGAAATTAATGAGCTGCTTGTTTTAACACACACACACACATACATATATATATATATATATATATATGTCAAACTGGAAAGTTTGCACACCCTTTCACCTTCTCTACCTTTTTTACATCACTGATGTAAGAAACAGAATGCAATGTTTTAGGGTTTTCATTATTTTAATCCTTACAACATATATCCACACATATATAACTGTATTAATCAGAAACCAATCATCATCATCATCTTTTGACTTTCACTGTGTGTGTATCTAATATTATATTAACATCATTCTGACTTTTCCTTTGATCCAGTATATATGACTTTGTATGAATGTCTTAAATTACCCACTAAACTTGGTCTGGAAAATAACTCGCACTGACTGCTCTCGTCCGAGGTGTTTGATTAAATGTAGTGTTTTGTCTACCTAGATTAGCCTGGAGATGGAGCCAGGCACTAGCCCTGAAAGACAATGCTTTATAAAATCTCTTGATTTATTTTCTGTTAACAAGACCTCAAAGAGAAACTTGGCTAAAATGAGACTTTTATCCATTTTCATTACCTCTTGTGATTATCTGTGTATTTGATACCAATCATTTAGAATTATTTAGAAACCTAATCATTTATTCTTTATAAAAATAAGGGTGTTTTATAATTGAATATAATTAAAAATAATTGGTGTTTTGTTATTACTAACCATGTAAAGCTGCTTTTTGACATCAGTTGTAAAAACTGCTTTTATAAATAAACAGTTATACATATTTAGGGATTCCTGACAAATAACTTTATCTGAGTGCATCACATCTGAAGCTGTGTTGTGACGATTAGAACAGAGGGACATGATTGGTGAATGCACATCTGCTAGATGAGCATAAAAAAACTCCCTGAGAGGCCATGCCTGATGTCCCAGGCACTTTAAGTCAACAGTGAAAAAAGACTTCTCTGAAAAATCTCTTTTCTGAGGGTGTCTGGTTTTTGCAACAGCTTAAATTTGTTTTATTTTTCTTTCATCACCTTTACTTTAAACATCAAGAAGTATTGCCACTCCTGTGTCCTTACCGAGCATTGTCATCCTTGTCTCTTGTCTTGCATCTAGCCTTGTTAATCTGACCATGATTTTGTTTATCGACCCTGACTTCGCCTCACGCCTTGGACACTTCTGCCTGTTTGTTTGATCTCTGGTTTGACCCTGCTCTGCCTTGATTACTATTCTCTTGCCTAGCCCTCTTATTATTGGATGCTCTGTATCTGTTTGGTTAAGCTTTTGTATCGATCTGCACTTTCAGTAAACCTGTTTTTACAACTCCGGTCTTGTGCTCCATTCCTCACAGGAAGGGGGGGGATTAAAGAGAATGAAAAGTGGTAGAGAAAAGGTAGGTAGTTAGGTTAGTTTTAAACACATAGTCTAAGAGAGAGAGGCAAGGCATTCCAAAGGGTAGGGGCAGAAACACTGAAGGACCTGCCACCCATAGTGGACAGCCTAAACCTAGGAACAGACAGAAGAGCAGAATCAGAGGACCTAAGTGAGAGTGGAGGAACTTAAGGCTGCAAGAGAGCAGAAAGGTAGGATGGAGCTAAACCATGCAATGCCTTATAAGTGAGTATAAGGATTTTGTACTGGATGCGTTCAGAGACAGGTAACCAGTGAAGCTGTTGGAGAGCAGGAGTGATGTGAGCAGATTTTTTAGACTGAACTAAGATTCTGGCAGCAGAGTTCTGAATATATTGAAGAGGACGAAGAGTTTTGTCAGATAAACCACAGAAAAGAGAGTTACAGTAATCAAGTCGTGAGGTAACAAAAGCATGAACCAGAACCTCTGAGTCTTTAAGAGAGAGTAGGAGGCGGAGTGTTCTGATATTTCGGAGATGAAAGAATGCGGACTTAGTCAGAGATTTGTTGTGTGATATAAAGCTCAGTGTAGGGTCATTGACAAAAAAGCATTTTTAGCAGTTGTGCCAATTTATTATGACACATAAAAATTAGCTAAGCTGCTGTGATAATGAGGATATGGAGTCATGAAGACCTTTGGCTTCCATTCCCTTTTATTACTAGAGAAAGTTCAAGTTCACAGCAATAGACATAACTACCAGTCTGAAACACTGGTGCTGCTCAGATCCAATCAGGGCATAGGTCGCTGCTACTCAGAAACTGAACCAAAGTCCATCAAGCTGCTGGCTTACAAGCCTTACTAGCCAGGTGAGGCATTACACACTCTGAAGGGGAGAGAGCGGTCAGTCACACAGCAACACAACACCAGTAGAATCCACACTAACACATTCAATGCACCAAACTGTGCTGGACACCAGCACTCCAGGACTGGAGTTGCCTACCCCTGCACTAGACCAATCCCAACACTGCAAATCACCAACACTAAGAAAAACACGCGCAAACACCCCACAAGGGCAACACCGGAGCACCAGGGTGGCCCATTCCCTGACCACAAAACAAATAACTAAAAATAATCTGCGGCACCAACAGGATGCCACTAGAACCACCTGCAATATGCTATTACAGAGCAATTACTCTCTGAAGCGTATACACCACACAGCCCTATTACTCAATCTCAATGCTAAAAACAAGTATTAGAATTTATTAAAAGTAAAACAGGCCCTACTAAAACAAAAACAAACCAATCATTAGAAAATAAAATACAATAAGAAAAATCCAAGGTATCTGTAAAACAATGGGACATAAAACCATAAAACCATGGAGAAAACAATAAAATGCAAAAAAAAAAAAACATTAATTAAAATGGTGCGAGGAAAACGGTGTAGAGGAAAACACTGTAGAGGAAAACAGTGGCCTAGAAAAGACCCGGCTGCCAGCCCCACTCTAAAAAGAAGACATTAGAATCATTAAAATTATCTTTGTTACAGGCAGTCAAAAGCCATAGGTCATCATACAGCAGTACATGTTGACATACCCAAGTGAATGCTGTCACTGATATTAGCACTTCTCAGGGCATATCTGCTCCATACGCCACTTAATCTTAAAAGCCCCCAATGAACCAGCGTATCCTCGCTTTCTGATGTCAACCCACACCAGCCTACACAGAAATAGTTTTAAATAACTTAATTATAAAACTATTTTTGCCATATGCATCACATTTCATCCACGGCGGGAACCCAGCAAATAAAAACAGAAAACCAAGTGACCTACCAGTAGTCTCAACTGCACATGCACACACAGGTCTCCTTCACCTGGTTGGCCGCTTTGAAGGCCGTTTTCCTCGGGGGGTTGAAGCCGCACGCTCACTGGTTGGCTGTTGGCTATTATTGCCTATACATGCACTAAAACAATAAATGGACTTTATAAAGTGATTTAAAAGATTTATACCAACCAGCTACTACCAGTTACAGCAGTTTAACTTACCCAGTTCTTCCAATGACGCTGATAAAAGCACCGAATGCTACTTCTCTTGGTTTGCGCAAAGAGGAAGTCACATCACCAAATCGTGTTCCCCTGGGAATGTACTCCCTAACTGGGTTTCACCCCCACCAGGTGTATCCCATCTATTAATGAGGTTACTCTATTCAAATCATTACTCTAAAATAACCATTAAAACTCAATAATTAACTAGAAAAGTGCATTTCCTGAAGGAAACACGGGATATTGCGCATTGCTAAAATGGCCCACAAGCTAAGGTATCCCAGTTGGTTTGTAAGGTGATGCTGTGGTATCTGTAGTGGTTGCTATGGCCCCCAAGGCGGTTGCTATGGGCCACAAGGCCGTTTTAAGGTAGGTATATTCTCCCAAACTAAAATGTCTAACATTAAATGATTCATAATGTTTTTTGAACCATATGAATCAGTAAATGGCAAATAATTCCTAGGTTACATAATTTGCATTAATTATGCAAATTAGCATCCAATATGGCGACCGAGAGGCAGAAAGTTATGTATTTTCTAAACAGTATATCTCAAAAACCACTAAAGATTTTGACTTTATTTTTTGGACTTTTATTTATAACCAATAAACTCATGTCCTGATGTAAAGAAATTAAAAACAGATGAAACATATTGAAGATAAAGACAAGTTTCCATTTTGGTCATTTTTCCGCACCTAATTAAATATTCAAGCCTGCTAATCTAGTAATTACAAAGGTTTGATCAAAAAATGCTGAGATCATCCCATGAAGAAATATATAAAGTATCAGTACTCCAAAAATCAAAGAGAAATCTTAAAAAATACCAGAGATATCATGCTTGAAAGATTGCAAGGAAGACGACTGACTTTTTGGGAGTATATACCTACCTTTAACACATAGTGCCTCGCCACTATCTGAATCAGAGATGAATCTGACATCAGAGAAGAGCGACATCTGGTGGCTGGAAGAAATGATTACAACCTGCAGCTCAACGCTGAAGCCTGTTAACCTGTGATTTTACAGGTCAGCTAGGGTCTGGCACAGATGTGTGTTTCAATTGTAGGGAAGATTACAATGACATGTGATACCAAACAGTGACCTCTCAATACTATGACCAGTATGCAGTACTGTTGTGCTCTCATTTTTTTGCACAAAGGTATCTTAGCATTGAGGAAGTTTTTCTCAGATCAGAACTGAAAATCTCAAAACTATTCATTCAATCTCCACATCTCTTTGTCACTTGTGCACATCATAATCATGTTTCTCATTGTGTTCCACATTTTTCAAATGCTTTTGTACATTCATGTACTGATGGCTGCTGCTGTTTGCATTATCAGTTACTTCTGTCATGTTCATTAAAAACGTGCTCTACTGTCTGCTGATTTGTCTTACCCTCCAAAATATTTAGGCTTTGGGTCAGTGCCTGAGTCATTACATGCAAAATTGCTGAACATGTTGTCCTAATCTGTCAGGTATCATTTGTAGATTTATATTAAACTTGATATATTATATTTAATACATTTTGGTAAGCTATCCTACATTGATCAATTGTTCTCAGGTGAATCTTGGCTTTCAGTTAAGAAGGGGAATTTGTGAAGGCTTATATCAAACAACAGTCAAACTGCTCTCAACTAGAGGTCAAAGGTGCATCTCATAAACCTTCAATTGACAAGCATACAGACATAAAACACTGCAGTGTTACAAAAATCTCACAATGGAAAGACAAGGCCTTGTCCAGGGTGAACAGCTAAGAAGATGGGTAAGACTGCATGGTGGAAGGCTGAGGGGAGGAACAGAGGAAGAGTTAAGAGAGTCCATGCTCACAGGCTTGTTCCAGATGAAATAAGGGCAACAATCATGGACCATGTTGTAAATTATGGTCTTACAGTGGCTGAAGCCAGTCACTGGGTTTAGCCGATTATAAGAAAAATTAGTGTCTTCAATTGTTCAAACGTTTTGTAAAAAAAACAGGGATGTAAGTCAGAAATGTGCACTCTGCTGTAACACTGCACACTGACATACATTCGGAAATGTTATTCAAACTTATGTTTTGCATTTTTGCATTCTTATACCATAGAGGACTGCAAGATTAGCTCATTGGGATGGCAGAGGTCCCATTACCACACCTCAACAAGAGCAGGTTGTGTGTGCTATGGTCATAGCAAATAATGACATTAGGCTGAGGGAGATCCAGACATTATACTGGACAACAATGATTTTCAAAATATTCCATTTGTGAGCATCTCCACATTTGACCGGGTCCTGAAATGACACCAGATGAGCATGAAACAGCTGTACAACGTTCTGTTTCAAAGACATGGTGACGAGGTGAAAGAGCTACGGTATATACAGGTTAAACTCTTATGCACACTGACACATTTGCTGTAGCTGTAACTGTTTCTTATCCAAAATAAACATTATATCTACTTCATTACTCCTTTTCTGCTGTAGAGTATCATGGAGCTGGAATCAAGAGAACCACTCCACACTTTTATATACCTAAATGAGGCTGACTTCAAACTTTCACAAAGTAGAAGGCGTGGTCAAAACATAATTGGCCACATTGATGTGCCAGGCCAACATGGAGGAAACATCACAATGTGTACTGCTATGTCTGAGAATGCCATGCTTACAGATGTAGTATAAACATCAATGGGTACTTTCGTACACATTAATATTCAACAGCATAATTGGGGAAACTGCATTAGTTAATTGAAACTTTAGGTGGGGTGATCGGACTCATCTCCACATGGGGTAAATTCCCACTTTGGGGTTAATGACCCTTCATGAATTTCAAAATATGATGGAGTTTCCCCTTTATTTGTGGGGGGACTTGACGGAATTTCAGAGTTCAATAAATGATCTTACAAACACACCACTCTGATGTAGTTAAGAATACATTGTTTAATAAACATAACAGACACAACACATAACTAGCATGACACATAACAAAACACTCGTAACAACACTATCATTTCAGAACAGATTAAGCAGGTGAAACCCATCTGTAACTTGAAAGGCTAATGAAGTTAAGGTGAACTTGGACATATAGACAGATGCGACTAAGAGATGATCTAAACCTAATCTAAGCTATAGAGTGTGACTGATTTATCAAAGGAACACATGAGGCGCCAATTCTGAACATAAACGAATGGCTGTGCTCTGGCCTTGTGGTCTCAGAGGGGCAGGGTCTTTTGTCGCAGGCTCCGATTTGCCTCTTGACATTTCACAACTTCCTTTTTCTGGTGTGTTTGTCTGGCTCACACGATATGGCGACTAGCAAGGTGCTCTCGTGGGGAGGACCTTTGATCAGGCCATTCCGTTTGTTCAGAACGAGCTCTGGGTGTTCAGCTGTAATATATCTATATGTATATAGCTCCTTACACTGGCTTTGACAAGTTTCACCAGCTTTATGTAACAGGTCTCACCTTGTGCTCATAAAAGAAGCAACACCACCAAGACAGGGATTTCAGATTACTGATATTTTATTAGGATTATTAAATAAAATCTCCTTAGAACAATGCTAGTCTTCTTTCCTTTAAGTGCAAAGGGCTTTCTATCCAATGCTATATATATCTATATGTAAAAAGGTGTGCACACATCCCACACATCTCACCCCAGATAAATCAATCCAGTGTTTAAAAAGCTGTCAAACCATAGCCATTAGAATCACTGCAATTCAAATCCCACCAGAAAAGAAAAGGAAAAGAGAAAAGGGAACAAAAACGTGACTTGTCCTCTGCACATAAACAGAAACAGACAACATTAGCTACATCATCAAAAAAATAAATAAATAATCATCAAACAAACTTCCATTATTCACCTAAAAATACATTACATTTAATATCATTTAAAAAGAATCAAATTAAAATAAAACCAAAAGAGCTTACCCAAACAGGCTACTCTAAATCTCCCACAGCCATATTGAAACATCAGCAGTACTTCAAAAACTTGGACATCCAACAGGGCTGCTCCAACTCTTAACCAGCAGTATTCAGACAACCGCTGCACTTCCTGGCTTTAACATCTACAATAAAAATATCCCCAACCATACCAATACTTAAAACATACATGCGACTTCTGCCTCAAAACAACCCCCTTGGTCAGAATGAAGTCGATGAGGAACACCATATTTGTAAAACCACTCTCTCGTTAAAACTCTGGTTACTGTCGCTGCCATTTGATCTCTTGTGGCCACTGCAACTGTGAATTTTGAAAACACATCAGTCATGATCATCACATTTTCTCTTCCATCATGTGAGGGTTCTAACACCGTAAAATCAATAGCCAACACTTGTAGAGGCTCAGAGGCTTGGAGACTCCCCATCTGGAACTTTGGTTTAACATGTACATCCTTGGCTATACAACACCTTTCACATGTTGCACACCCATGCTCAATATCTCTGTACATGTTGGGCCAATAACAGCCATGCCTCACCAATTTAAAAGTGCGTTCACCACCCTGATGCCCATGATTATTATGTAGCTGTGTCAATATTGTGTTCCTCAACAGATCTGGAAGTAAAACTTGCTTTAGTGGCCCCATGTGTACATCCTCAATTTGCCTATATAAAACACCCTCCTTTTCCACTACACAGTTCCACTGTCTTAATAGTTCTTGTACCTCAGATGTAAGTTGCTGGCGCTCCCCTCGATTGGGTTTCTCTCCTCTTTTCCAAAATTCAAGGAACAATCCTACTACTGGGTCTGCCTTCTGAAGTGCCTGCAGCTGGAATATAGATAACTCAGGAAGTGCCCGCAAGGAAGATACCAAAGCCCACTCACCATCAGGAAGTTGCTCTTTCTGTACAATCTTTGCATCCACTGGTATTGCTGTGCCCCTTGTGGTAAACTCCAGTATTTCTTCTGCTGAATCAGTGCAAACCCCATGCTGCCTAGACAGGGCATCTGCATTGCCATTCTGCCTTCCTGGGCGATAGACAATGTCAAAATCAAACATTCCTAACTGTGATGCCCACCGTTGTTCAACTGCCCCTAACTTAGCGGTCTTAAGATGACTCAGAGGATTATTATCAGTGAAAAACGTAAATTTTTGTCCCAATAAGTAATCTCTGAATTTTTCTGAAATTGCCCATTTTAATGCCAGAAACTCTAATTTCATTGCACTATACTTGTCCATATTTCGTTCATTGGCACGCAATCCTCGACTAGCATATGCCACTGGACAGCGTTTTCCAGTCCCATCATCCTGCGACAATACTGCTCCTAGTCCGCTGTGGCTTGCATCAATTTCCAAATAGAACTGTTTACTAAAGTCAGCAAAGGCCAACACTGGGGCCATAGTTAACTTATTCTTTAGCTGTTCAAATGCACAGTTACATTGGTCATTCCAGAGCTCTACAAAAGGGACCAGCTTTTCTTTTAATGGCCGTTTTCCCTTTTTTATACTACTTTTAGACACTACCTGATGGAGAGGCGCTGCAACTTGTGCAAAACTTTCAACAAATCTTCGGTAGTAGCTGGCAAATCCTAAGAATGACCTCAGCTCGGTCAGATTGCCTGGCTTCTTCCATGCAGCCACTGCTTCCACCTTTTCTGGATCAGTTGCCACTCCATCTTTGAAAATCACATGCCCAAGATATTTCACCTTCTGTTGAAAAAAACATTTATCCAGGTTAATCTACAGTCCAGTCCGTAGGTGTGTCTGTGTGTGTGTGTGTCACCCAGCGATGGACTGGCGCCCTGTCCTGGGCTTAGTTGAATAGTGTAATGCCCTGCCCTGCGCCCAGTGGGGGGTGGGGGACTAACCGCGACCCTAATAAGGATTAAGCGGGTGTGATAATGAATGAATGAATGAATGAATGAATCTACAGTCCAAAAGATTTAAGGCGTTTCAAGACTTCCGCCAACCTCAACAAATGTTCCTCAATGGTTTCTGAAAAAATGATCACGTCATCCAAATAAAGGAGTATGGAGCAAAATCTCTGGTCACCCAATATCCTTTCCATCAATCTTTGGAAGGTTCCAGGGGCATTTGACAAACCAAACGGCATACGATTCCACTCATACAGACCAAAGGGGGTGCAAAAAGCAGTTTTGGACTTATCTTTTTCTGCCACTGCCACCTGATTATAACCACTTGCCAGGTCAATGGTAGTAAACCACTGCGCTCGACCCAGGGCATCCAAGGATTCCTCAATCCAGGGCAAAGGATAAGCATCTTTCCGTGTCTTAGCATTTAGTTGTCTGTAATCTACACACACGTGAATCTTGCCATCCTTCTTCCGAACAACAACTATGGGGGAGGAATATGGGCTGCAGCTCTCACATATGACCTTCTGTTCCAGCAGTTTTTGAATGCGTGTTTTTACTTCTTCATACTGGTTTGGTGGGAGCCTACGATATCGCTGACGTACAGGAACTTCATCAGTCAGTGGTATTTCATGCTCAATTATATCAGTGAATCCCAAGTCAGCATCTCCTACTGCAAATACTGTGGCATACTCAGCTAAAAGCTGATGAGCTTGACTCTGTTGCACACTGTCCAAATGATCAAACTGGAGATTCCTAAACTGTTCCCACAGTACAGTATCATGCTCAGCAGTTATTTTTTCTACTTGCACCACCATATGCCCTTCTGACTGATGTTTATGCACCCTAATATGTTATCCACTAACCACATCTACCTCTTGCACCTTCCCCAACCTCAATTTTGGCTTTAACCAGACATCCCTTACTCCTACATTAGTGACAGGTTCTACTAATCTACCATCCTTAACAGTAGTGAGGACCGGTGAAACTACAATATCTGGGGGAAGGAACCCTTCATTAGATGTAAATGGTTCCAATAATACCAGGTAATCTCTGCCTTTATTAATGCCACACAAAGATGTAGCTACAATTTCCTGGACTGATCCTGCCAAAACTTTCACAGCCTGAGCACCCACTTTCACCACCCCCACGTCTCCCACCTCCTCAAAGCACATCTGATCAAAACATGCCTCCAACCTAACTCCTACTGTTCCTCTGGCAACTGAGCAGGTACATTTTGTTGATGAGTAAACAACTGATGACAGTGGCGAATGATATTCATTCATATCAGCCCTGGTACAGTCTGTTTATTTACCCTAAAAAGCAAATCAGATGAGTCCCGTGTTACTAGCACACCCATCCTTTTTAATACATTACCCATGATTGTGAGGTCCAGTTCCAAGTACCCTATATAGGGAAAGTCTATCCCATTAGCTGCTTTAATTACCAGCCAGCTACAGTCCTGATGCAACTCAACTCCCCTTTTCTCAAAATGCTCCTTGAAAAAACTTTCGGTAATTGTGCTTACCATTGACTCTGTATCTAGTAGACACCTTATATCTACTCCACCCAAACTCACACTCACCACTGGACTTTGTCCCACCAACTGATCATAATTGGAAGGTTTGTTTACATTATTTGAGTCAGATTGCTTGACTCCCCGCAGCAGGGGGAATTAGTTTCCCACTGCCTCTGCTGCCTGTGAATGGATACAAAGGGAGTCATCTCCCTCAATATCCTGCAAATGCCTAGTTCTAGGAACTTGAGCTGAACAATTCCGTGCAATATGACCAGATCTTTGACACCGAAAACATATGGGCCTACCTTGGGAATCATAAGCAGGACGAGGATCCTTCCACTTGTAGACCTGGGGCTGTACCTGCTGCCTTTGTAACTCTTGCAACTGTATTGCAATCTGTTTTAATTGCTCTTGTTGTAGAGCCAGTGTTTTCTCCAATTCCCCCAGTGCTGACCATCCCTTCTGTTTCACTACTATAGCCTCACAATCTGCAAACTGGGAATCATAGTTTGGGCAAGACAAATCTCTTTCTCGACCAACTCCATTAGCCCTTTCTTCAGCCCATAATATAGCCTCCTTCCTCAGAGTAGCAAAAGTAGTGTCTGGGTGTTGCCTAACTATTCTCTTCAACTCCCGTCTAAGATTTAAGTCCCGGCCTGATACAGCAAATTGGTCTCGTAAAACACTATCTTTATCAGGCACTTCCCCAGGGCCACAGGGAATCACATTTTCTAACAGTCCCATTAGAGCATAAGAAAAATCTCTCAAAGATTCCCCCTCCCTTTGTTCTCGTTCATAAAAACATTTTCTATGCACCGCCACAGAACGTTCATCCCCAAACACCTCTTTTAAAACAGATTTAATCTTGGCCGGATTCTTACACTCTCTGCTGGACAAAAAACGGACTTCATCTTTCGCATGACCTTCCAAATGTTCATAGATGAAGTCAGCCTCTTCTGGAGTACTGAAATCCCTGGAGGCCACAGCCAATTCAATGTCTTCTAAAAAATCACCGAAAGGAAAGGAAGGACTCCCAGAAAATTTCTTACATTTCCTTTCCTTCGTGTACACTACTCTCCTTTCACCCCCTCCTTGACTTGCTCTCAATAAATCTCCATGCAACCGCTCATTCTCAGTCTGCAACATCTCTCTTTCCACCACTTCTTCTGACAACCTTCTTCGTAAGTCCTCCATTTGTTCCTCCAAATCCTGTAGTGACGATCTCCCACTTTGTCGGCTGCTCTCACCCTGAGCCACACCGAATCCTCCAGTGTCCATCTTCCCTTATGGCTTTGTCACACTTTCATTCCCCCTTCCCCGCCCTATAATAATTCTACTTTCCCAATCTAGGTGGAAGGTGATGAAACCCTGCTCGCAGCGCCAAATTTCTGTAACAGGTCTCATCTTGTGCTCATAAAAGAAGCAACACCACCAAGACTGGGATTTCAGATTACTGATATTTTATTAGGATTATTAAATAAAATCTCCTTAGAACAATGCTAGTCTTCTCTCCTTCAAGTACAAAGGGCTTGCCATCCAATGCTATATATATCTATAAAAAAGGTAAAAAGGTGTGCACACATACCACACGTCTCACCCCAGATAAATCAATCCAGTGTTTAAAAAGCTGTCAAACCATAGCCATTAGAATCACTGCAATTCAAATCCCACCAGACAAGAAAAGGAAAAGAGAAAAGGGAACAAAAACGTGACTTGTCCTCTGCACATAAACAGAAACAGACAACATTAGCTACATCATCAAAAAAATAAATAAATAATCATCAAACAAACTTCCATTATTCACCTAAAAATACATTACATTTAATATCATTTAAAAAGAATCAAATTAAAATAAAACCAAAAGAGCTTACCCAAACAGGCTACTCTAAATCTCCCACAGCCATATTGAAACATCAGCAGTACTTCAAAAACTTGGACATCCAACAGGGCTGCTCCAACTCTTAACCAGCAGTATTCAGACAACCGCTGCACTTCCTGGCTTTAACATCTACAATAAAAATATCCCCAACCATACCAATACTTAAAACATACATGCTCATTCAAATGTACAAACTCATGTATATCAAAATACGGTAGAGTTACACAAACCCAAAACAGGCATCAGAATGCACTTACCCAGCAGGGCTACTCTGAATCCTAATCTATTTCAGCTTCAGTGTTTTAGCATTGCTTAAAACATTCCTCACACAAACATCTGCTCTCCACCATGCTGCTACAACTCATTGAATCAAAGAGCTCTTAGCTACAGGGATCCCCTACCCTTACCTGCAAGGGCTTCTGTGCACCACCCCACTCACTAGCCCCACCTACCTCCAGTCTTTCACATACAACCTCCACTAGGTCACATTTAACTGTAACTTGAGGCTAAACTGAGGTTACAAACAATAAACATGTAACATAAACTGCGTTATCACTGGGCTATGAGACCCTTAACGAAGCGCTGTATTTAAGCGTAGTTTCTAGAGCGAGCTTCTTTCTGAGATGATCTGAATGGATCACCTGGATGGTTAAAGTCTCTGATGGTAGGGTGAGCTCGAAGCTGTTCTTTCTGCAGCCGTTCAAAGCCGGTGATGTCACCTGGCTGAGCTGGCTACAGCAATGTTGTTTCCTTCTTCAGGTGGGCTGAGCTGAGCTGAAGTTTTCAGCTTGCCTGAGAGTTTTTAAAGGGAGGCTTAAAGTCCCGCCTTCCGGGTTCAGATTTACTCTGATTGGCTGTCTTCTGCATTCCAGGGTGGTTCCAGAGGACTTTAGCCTTAAAGCTTGATATAAACCCTTTTTATTTCTAAACCTATTGTACGTAGAAGTTTAATCTTTTAAGGAAATTGGTTGCTTAGCACAGTATCATGCTGGCAATGTAGAGTGGACAGATTAATAATTGCCTAGAGATATTAAGACACAACCAATTTCTTGATACATAGAAACAAGGTAACATTCAACTTGTAATACACCTCAAGGCTTGTTAGTATACAATATCAAATTAATCCATCTCCGTGAGTATGGCTCAGTTGATGAAAAGAAGTTACATTTACTTGTTAACATACATACATTATTACCAACAAATGTGAAGGTATTAATGTGCTACCGTATTCTATTTACTAAAGACGAAACCATGTTTACATACATAAGTTGAGGGGTGCATATGAGTCCTGTGGATTTATACCCATTAATCCTATAACATAAGCAATCCTATAACATAGGTCTACAAACTTATTTTAGAAATTTATGAGTTCTCTTGAGTGTGAACTCAAATTGATGGGGCCTTGGCCGTCCACAAAAAGGGGGTGCTGTTGGTCCATATATGGCACATCCTCATAACTAAGTTAACTGTGTGACTGAGTTAAATGAAGGACTTGAGTCATAAATCCTTTCTGGTTCTGCCAGATGTCTCCAAGGATGTCATCTTTATGGCCTTTTGTCCATTTTTTTGGGTGTTATCAGTGCCACAGTTTCTGGGGATGCTCTGTGGCATTGAGAAGCTGTTATCTGAGTCCTTTGATCAAGGGTTCTTACAGGTCACCTGATGTGAACGGGGTTCCAATGGCTGGGAGAATCTGCTATGATGCTGTTTACACCAGGGACCGGCTTTTGTGTCCATGCAAACAGGGACTCCCTAATGGTGCCTCTGAGTTCTTATCCGCTCCGGGGTGCTGTGAGGGATAGGCTTGGCGTCAGTTCAAAGGTTGATTTCAGGTTCCATGGCATGAGGGAAAAGATTTCTCCTGCAGATAGCGAGCCATTTGGAGCTGTCCCAGTGGGGAGTCATACGTCTCCATGAAGAAAGAGAGTGTTAAGCATGCTTGATTTCTGGATAGTTCATCAAACAATTTCTTCACTTTCAGGATGAAATCAAATAATTCAGCTCTTGCCGACACTACACAGATATTCTCATTATAGGGCCCTATAACACACAGCATCTCACCACATTCTTGGACACCTTCTACAGGGATCACATCTGTGATAACAAGAGAGGTTTGCCATTAAACAAAGAAAGCTGATGCAGTTCCTCCCACCCTGTTCTCCATCCTTGAACCTAACTGAGTTCTTCTCTGCCTGGAGATGGAAGGTGTACAATCAGCAGCTGCACACCCAGATGAACTTGCTGACTGCCGTGGACAAAGCATGTGAGGATATCACAGCAGATGCCTGCACTGACTGGATTAGACACTACAGTAGATTCTTTCCACACTGCATTGCAAGGGGAGATATTCAGTGTGATATGGATGAAAACGTGACCCAATAGAGAGGACTGTCAGGAAGTACAGAAAAGAAAGCTGTCTCAGGTTGTTTCAAATGTTTAGAGTAAGTTAGTAATTTTGTAGTTTTTGCTTTGTGTTATTGAGTGCTGACAAACAATTGTCTGTCTTTCCTGAATTTCTCAAGATTTTTAAACAAATTGCAGTATGAACATACGTATACATTTGATTTCATTTGATTAGCTCCACATAGTCCTGAATGCTCCAGAGGAACGTCACACAGTTCTGAATGCTCGAGGAGCTCCTCACAGTCCCAAATGCTCCCGAACAGCACTGCTTGGCTGTTGACAGCATAAATGACCCATAGTCTGTGCTTCCACAACTGTATCCAGTTTAAATAGGCATCATGGGTGATTAATGGCATAATAGGCAAGGCCTAAGCTACTGCTAAGCAGTGGTGGACAAAGTACTCAACTCTGGTATTTAAGTAAAAGTATTGATACTCATGCTCAAAATTCACTCAACTACAAGTTAAAGTTGCTCAGTCAAAAGTTTACTCAAGTTAAAGTACTGAAGTACTTACTTTTGAAAATACTTAAGTATTCAAAAGTGCAAATTATATTTTTTAATATCAGTACATTGCTGTATTGTTTTGAGTGCTTTTACAGAACCGTGTAACTTGCTGAAACCATCTGATGATGTATTGACATGTAGAACCACTCTGCAACCAAAAGTCTAAAACTTCAGCATAAAAATGCAATTAAAAATAGGACAACTATTTTATAACTAAAAAAAACAGGAGATACTTTTCTCCTCACAAACAGTAACACAAGTAACTAAAAACTACCACACAACATAGAAGCTTATGTTACACTCCCCGAGCCCAGGGTCAGTGTAAACAGATTAAAATACCTGTAAAGAGGGTGAAAAGAATGAGACACGAAAAACATGTCTCGTCTGTGTAGATGTTTCTAAAATCTCTTCTTTATTAAACAATAACAAATCTCTTTCTCGTGTTTCTTTTGTTAATATTACATCCCAGTGCTATATCAATATCAATAATAAAAATATTAAATATATACTTACACACTTATACAAACCGGATTCCAAAAAATTTGGGACACTAAACAATTTGTGAATAAAAACTGAATGCAATGATGTGGAGATGGCAAATGTCTATATTTTATTCATAATAGAACATAGGTGACAGGAAATTGACATATAATGAACAGCTAGAAGACCAATTAACACTAATTAGGTCAATTGACAACATGATTGGGTATAAAAACAGATTCTCAGAGTGTCAGTATCTCTCTGAAGCCAAGATGGTAAGAGGATCACCAATTCCACCATTGTTGCACAGAAAGATAGTGCAGCAATACCAGAATAGTGTTACCCAGCGTAAAATAGCAAAGACTTTTAAGTTATCGTCATCAACCGTGCATAAGATCATCAAAAGATTCAGAGAATCTGGAACAATCGCTGTGCGTAAGGGTCAAGGCCGTAAAACTCTACTGGATGCCCGTGATCTCTGGGCCCTTAAACATCACTGCACCTCAAACAGGAATGCCACTGTCAAGGAAATAACAGAATGGGCTCAGGAATAC
>BRDA01063431.1:0-17611 GCA_036984385.1 Crenuchus spilurus
TCTGACAAACACACATAAAAACCAGAGGGCAGCAGATCATGTGAAAATATAATATTTGTGTCATTCTCAAAACTTCTGGCCATGACTGTACACTACTTACTGGTTAATAATCCAGAATGTATCACAGTTTCCTCACTCAAATGGATAAATCCACTGGAGTTAAAATTGTTTATAAATATATATAATCATTACAATTCTTGTTAATGGAATTCATGGAAACATTCATGAAAAGAATTTAATATTAGATTTATGTTTGACAAACTACATTAGTTTATGTAATATACCTAAAATGTTTTATTTTGGTATAAAATTAGATTTTGATGTTGCTGTAGCCTACATTGGTGATGATTCTCTAATTACATTACATTTAATATGTGACACTATATAATGGATTATTTATATGGCAAAAGGTCAAAATTATGTTTCCAGTGTCATCTGAATGGGTTCTTTTGTCTCCCGCACTGTTACTCTGTATAGTGTTCTATTTACAACATTCTAACTAGTGATCAGTTATCAGTTAACAGTTACCATTTCAGACACAACTCAAGTGTAGTATAGAGAGACCATGTACGTGATGACAGGACATACAGTGCCCTCCATAATTATTGGCACCCTTAGTTAAAACGTGTTAAAATAAAATAAATAGTTTTTTTTATTGCAGAAGAATAATCTCACTTTGAAAAAGTTTAGTAAAAGCAACCTTCAACTCAAGTGAAAAAAAATAAAGAAAGAAAAAATCCTGACTAAGAAATAATTATTTCCCATAAAATGATCTGTTCCACAATTATAGGCACCATTAACAATTTCTTGGAAATAAATGTATTTGAACCATTTTTGTCATTTCTACTGTAGTTTATAAAGTGGATCAAAGTATCAAGGAACCTTTAATTAGTAATTAATAATTTCATGTTTCCCTGGGGTATAAATATGGCATCACACAAAGGCCTATTTCTTTTTTTCACTCTTAAACATGGGAAAGACAAGAGAAGACACTATTCAAGTAAGGCAGATGTGTGTTGACCTTCATAAATCAGGCAATGGCTACAAGAAAATAGCCACTCACCTGCAGATGCCCTTATCTACAGTCAGAGCAATCATCAAAACTTTCAAAACATTTGGACAAACAAACCTGGAAGGGGACGCAAGTGTATCTTGCCACCATGAACAGTGAGAAGGATGGTAAGAGAAGTAAAACGTTCTCCAAAGCTCACTGTAAGAGAATTGAATCAAATGGTAGCATCTTGGGGTTATGAGGTCTCCCAAACAACCATCAGGCACTGTCTACATGCCAACAAGCTGTTTGGGAGACATGCATTGATAAAGCCTTTTCTGAGTTATACTCATAAGCGTAAACTGGTGGAGTTTGCCAAGTGGTACTGGGATTTTAACTGGGACTGCGTGCTTTGGTCAGATGAGACCAAAAAAGAGCTTTTTGGCAACAAACACTGTAAGTGTAACACCAAGGATGAGTACGCAGAAAAACACCTCATGCCCACTGTTAAGTATGGGGGAGGATTGGTGATGCTGTGGGCCTGTTTCTACTCCAAAGGACCTGGGAACCTTGTAAGGATATATGGGATCATGAACTCTTTGAAATGTCTGGACATTTTGAATCAGAATCTGGTGGCCTCTGCCTGAAAGCTGAAAATGCGTCATCACTGGGTCTTTCAGCAAGATTAAAGACCTTAAACATGTGGCCAAATCTACTCAAAAATGGTTCACAAGGCACAAAATCAAGCTCCTATCATGGCCATCTCAGTCCCAGGACCTCAACCCAATAGAAAACCTGTGGGGTGAGCTGAAGAGGAGAGTGCATAGCAGAAGACCCAGGACTCTGTACAATGTAGAGAGGTTGTGCAAAGAGGAATGGTCGATGATGCCACTTTCTGTATTCTCCCATCTTGTGTAGAGTTATAGGAGAAGATTAAGTGCTGTCTTGTTGGCAAAAGGAGGTTGTACAAAGTACTAAAACCAGGGGTGTCAATAATTGAGGCACACATGATTTCATTCAAAAGATTTATTTCTTAATGTGTGATTTTTCCCACCAAATAAAGGCACTTGAATTAAAGCTTAGATTTTTCTCTTTTTTTTTTGGATTGTTGTCCTATATTATTTTTCTTAAAAAATAATTTATTAGAAGCCAAAGAACACTTCTTAACCAGGGGTGCCAATAATTATGGAGGGCACTGTAGGTGCGTTCACAAATACAATGTAACAAAGTCCAACCCTGGTCTAGACTTAATCTAACACCTAATCCAGGTAATAAAGGCTTTCAAGGTTGCCTGAAGATAAGTCCGGTGTGTTGGATCCGAGGGTGGAAGATCTCTACGACCACTATATTGTTTGTCATACCAAAATGCTTTGCATTGAGGAAAGTCGAGTCTGTTTTGTAGGTAAAGATGTTCTGATAGCATTATAATCTCAACACATCCAGATCCACCCCAGGACAGGCTGGTAGTAGTCCGAAGCAAAAAAGCTTGCTGTTATGGAGGCTCTGGAGGCTCTGCTCTCATCTTGGTTATTATAGCGATTGCCATCTGGTTGGGAGGTGAGGTCATGTTGTTTAATAGTTTTAACACTTGTGCTTGAAATAAGGTAACAGTGAACAGTGACTTCACCCTTTAACATTTTCACAAAGAAAGAAGAAATTGAATAATTTTTTTAACAATATAATTTTTTAACGTACAATTTAAATGAGATGGCACTTTATGGTAAAATCAGAACATTAACTGTTTATAGTTATGTTCTAGTTATGTATAGTAGTTTAAGACTGACCTCTGACCTCTGTTTAGTGCGGTATGGGGCATCATTCAAGTCCAAGAACTTGGGAGAGGATTCTTGTCCCTCGTCAACTGTCACCTGTGATGGACGCAATGATTGCCAGCAAGGCACAGATGAGTCACAATGTGGTAAGTTTCAGTTAAAGTTCAGCCATTACATTGTTCTATTGAGGCTCTCAACTTGGAGTGTAAAAGAAAATGTTCATGTTACTGAAGATTTACAGTTGTTTACACAATTTTTCACTCATCCCATTCAGCCAAGTTGTTTGGAGTCCATATTTTGCTTCGTTGGAATAGAAGTCACCTTAACAGTCTCTAACATCTCCAGAACTTCTCTCAACACACCAAAACCTCATCCAGATGTTAATTAAGGACTCTCAGACTAGTAGATTAACACTTGCTGTCAACTACAAAAATTAACAAACTTGTGTATGTAGCTGAATGTTGATTTCACCATCTTTGATTACCATCTCAGGACAAGAAGTGCTGATTAGTTTTAGTGATGATGACTCACTTTAGCCCTGTTAGTGTCCAAAATAGCTGCTCATAGTGGTTATGTTTTATTCAAATCATAATTCAGCAAGTTTTTAAAATGTTGGATGGAAGCAACCACACAATTTAGGTGACTGCAGTTTTTTTTTTTTTTTGACAATACAGTTTGACAATAACTGTGGACCAGTTATAATCTAGTATGAATCTGAGTTGTGTGTAGTTTCTACACTCTGACAGTGATAATCGTGGATAAATTTGAATCCAGCGTATGTATACATGTAGTTATTTTAAAATCTGACTAATAATTATGGAGCAATTTAAATCCAGTATGAATCTAAAGTGTGTGTAGATTTTTTTTACCACCTGGCAGTAATATTTATGGAGCGGTTTTCATCCAGTATGACTCTAAGACACATGTAGTTTCTACAGTCTTCCGGTAATGATATTGAATTTATTTTAATCCAGTATGTATCGGCAATGTGTAGTTTATACAGTCTGACTCTGAAGATTTAGTATTGATTTCAATCCAGTATGAATCCAAGATATATGCAGTTTCTACAGTCTGGCAGTAATTCTTTATAATTTAATTCAATCCAGTATGAATCCAACATGTGTTTTCTACAGTCTGACAGTAATTTGATTTTAATCCAGTATGAATTTGCAGTGTACAGCAGCATGTTGATATTGTAATTGTGGGTTCTTTTTAGTACAATGCTGATTTGAACCTCTGTGATATCTGTGGGAACAAAAGATACTTTATCCTACTAACTGGTCCAATGTCAACCAATGACATCACACAGCATCCGCTGGTACCAATCCAGTTCCAATAGTGCTAATGTCAGCTGTTTGACTGCAGCTTTCTTCTTGTAAACATGGACATTCACATGATCATGTGCTGACAAATGAATTAGAAGTGTACTGAATGCACTTGATAAGGCATTACGGCAGCAAGACAAGTTTCACATAGACTTTCATATATAAAATAAGGATATATTCACAGTCTTGCACCATAGCTTTGGAATATTGTGAAAATATTAATAAGTTCCTAATTTAATAATAAAATAATTAAACTGTCATATTGTATATTCATTACATGTAAAGTTAGTAAGGGTTTTTGTCTTTACATTTTGATCAGTCTGGCTTATTGCTCATAAAAATCCAAAATCTCAAATGATATGTGATGGTGAGTTTGAGTAAATAACTATTCAAACAGTATAAATACTGTGTATTAGTGATGGGTCCGGCAACACCAATGCGCATGCGTCGAGTTCACAGAGCAAACTCTGTGTCGATGCTCGTATCGGTTTCAGCAAGTCACGTGACCGATACAGGAACTGTTTCAAAATGACACTGATGCGCCAAACTGTGTTTATAAGGAAGTGCATCTGTCAACCAGATGCATCTGCCAAAAGAATCCCTGATCTTTTGCGGTACAACGTGTGTTATTCATCCAAAACTATGGAGCAGCCTCAAGGCAAAAGAAAGGTTTCAGCCTCAAGGCAAAAGAAAGGTTTCCGCCGTGTGGGACCATTTTGATCTTACATCAGAAAATAAAGTTTTTGTTTTAATTTTGTTGTTGTTTCATCCGCTTTCATCCGCTTTGCTCCCAAACTCTGGAACGCCCTCCCACCAGACATCCGTAACATAGATTCTCTTCCTCTTTTTAAAACTAGAGTTAAAACTCACCTGTTCAAAATAGCCTATTCTCTGTGATATCCATTGTATTGTCTCTTGTATGTTTTGTGTTCATTTAGTATGTTTTGTGTTCTTCTGTATGTTTTGCTAATTATTTTTGTAAAGTGTCCTTGAGTGTTGTGAAAGGCTCTTATAAATACAATCCATTATTATTATTATTATTATTATTATTATTATTATTCATTCTTATTATTATTATTATTATTATTAATACAATATATAATATACAATAAAATACAATGACTTAAATATTATTATTGTATAGACTAGGTCATCAAATCAGTCTGTCAACTAGGTTGCCTGTAGGGATTCTTAATGTCCAGCAGGTGTCAGTATTCAGTGACACAGTATCGATACAGTTTTGCTATGTGTCGAATCGCTTCATGACGCCTCACCTACCCATCACTATTGTGTATCTCTCAGAGCTACAACTGCCACATTCCTAATATCAACACTCCTGAACCACAGACAACATCAGAGGTCTCTTACCTGGATTAAGCAGCACCAGAACTGGACTGTTACTCAGTACAAAGTCCTCTTTTTATATTTCATTTGTAAATCAGCTCCTAGAGTCTGGAGGATGAGTGGAGAGACACATAATCCAAGCTGTCTGAATTCTAGTATGCAGTTTCTGCAGTCTGTGATGGTTTGAGATGCTGGTGTTGGTCCACTGTGTTTAAACTGAAGTCAACACCTACCAGGAGATTTTAGAGCACTTTATGCTTCCATCTGTTGACCAGTTGTATGGAGATGCCCAGCAGCTGCCCACAGTGCTGTATAGGAATATCAATTGGCATTTTCATACACCTTAATATTCATTCAACAGTATAATTTGGGGAAACTGCATTAATTAATTAGAATTTGTGTGGAGTGACTGAACTTGTCCCAATATGGTGGGAATCCCCACTTTGGGATTAATGACTCACTCGTAAATTCTCAAAAATGATGTTTCCCCTTTCTGTGTGGGACTTGAATGGATTTTCAGAGTTCAATAAATGATTTTACAAGCACAACTGATTAGTCAAATCCATAAAGGATGGTTTATTAATTTCACACAACTCATCATTACAACATCATTTGAGGACGTCAGACTGAGCGGTGAAACCTTCTGTAATGAGGTAGAGTTGAGTAATGTATATGTATGTATTTGACTAATTATAAACACACGTCTAATATAAGATACTAAGTATTAGTGATGTCTTATCAAATAACACCCATTAGGCTCCGGTTCTGGAATAAACCAATGGCTTACTGTTCAGTAGACTCGAGCCTCATGTGCGTTGGAGAGCTGGGTCTTTGATTGGGTTTTCCGATGTGGCCGCGCAGATGTTGCTCCTTGTGGTCTGTGTCATCTTAAGAGGGGAGATTCAATGAGTACCCTCACAAATTCCTCTCTCGGAATGCAGATGTTTGCGGAGCTTAATGCTGCTGTGGGCAGGAGCTGAGACCCGCGATGGTGCTCTGTGGTTCTGCTGAAGCTAGAGGCTGAAGCCGGCCACTGGTTTTCCAGAACTGGCGTCAAGGGTGTGCTCAGAAGAGTATGATAACTAATTACTGTATACAGCATACAGATGCTATTTTCGACAGGGCCCAGGCCTTTGTTCCTATGCAAAAGTGACTTCTTGAGTGTGTTTTGGAGTCGCCTTATCTGATCCGAGGTGCTATGGTCGTCAGCTTGGGGATAGTTCAAAGGCTGTTCTGAAGAAGATTCCTTCTGCAGATATGAGGTGGTGTGATGCCAGGCCCAGCGTCTCTGGGTGAAACTGCATAGTTCAGTCCCTCCGTCCACTACAGTGCCAACACTACTACTGACCATCATATTACTGTACAGACAACTCATGAGCTATAAGTCATACTGAAACATTAAAACAAAAAAAGACTAGAAATGTCACTTTATATGTAATGAATTTTGAACAAAGATGCTTAAAGATTTTTCATAATCTAATTATTTGATATGTAATAGAATATGAAAATAAGAATAAAAGTATATCTATGAACATGTTGACATGATATGTTTTATGTGATATGTTCACATCTGCAGTGCGTTTAGGAGAAGGAAATGAACTGCAGGTCAAGACCTCCAAGTCTGGTAACTTTCTTCCAGTCTGTTTTGTGGGGTGGAGTCAAAGCCTGGCTGACCAAACCTGCCGCCAGCTTGGATTCAGAGGGTGTGTAAGAGACTACAAGATATACGCGCACTAATGTTCAAATGTTTTCAATGATATAAAAGCAGTCTGCTGATATGCAAATGGAGATATGGTTATTCTAATATGCCCATCCTGTGCAGCTTCCCAATAGAGGCTAGGGGTGCAGTTTGAGGCTTGACCCCCCAAATGATTATCAATGGATGCCACAATTGGTTACCACAACAGCATGACTGATTATTTTGCACTACTGTAATATTCATACAAGGTTAAAAGGTCATTACAGTGTATTCATATTTAACATACCCAGACATGTCACATTTTATTCAAAATGGGATTAACCCATCTGAATTGGGCGTTTTTCCAATTTTGGATTTAAAAAGGTCAGCCACATCGTTCAGACTTGAAGAATTTTTACCACACATTATGGCACAGTGAGCACACATATATATACCCAAGCTTTGTGGCAGCAGTTAGGGGGTTGGGTGACTTGCTTAAGGGCACTTCAGCCATGGATTCCCTTCAATCCCCCCTCGCAAACTGGAACCCTTTAGGTCACAAACCCGCTTGTCTAACCTTTAGGCCAAGTATGTGCAGATTACATAAGCTCAAAGGACAAAAAAATTAGTCACCTTGTGTGTTTTAAGGTGGTAGTAAGTTCAGGCTCCTGCAGATGGCACTGTACGAGGATGATCAGGCTATAAATATTTCTGGGGTGTGTGATGGGATTCATATATTGAGAAGAGGTGGTACCGTGCAGTTAATGTCTCATTCAGTGTGTGGAAAATGGGTCAAAAAATAGATGTTAATGATTGGTTAAAGAGAGTGATGTCATTTGCACGAAAGGTTATAGTTATGAAGGAAGTAGCTGAATTTGCAGGTGTATAGAAGTGTATGGTCATACAGGTCTACCAACAGTGGTAAAAATCTGTCTCCTCATAATTGTGGCTGAAGGTCTTTTGCTGCCACTCTGCTCCATAAGTTGATGTTTTGCAGTCCTCTGTGGATTGTTTTTTCAGAAATTGGTTGTAGATGATCGCTGTTGACTTTTAGAAGTAATTCTTGCCTGAAAATGAAAAGATTTTCATTCAAAAGCTGTGAAACCTGCCGGTGGTCCCTGTCCATCAGATCAACCACAATTCTGAGGAGAATGTCCTGTAGACTGAGATTTTTTATACCACTGCTGGTAGACCTGTATGACTGCACACTTCTATACACCTGCAAATTCAGCTACTTCCTTCACACTGAGGCCTTTGGTGCCCAAATACAATCACTCATTTATCATCATCATCTGAGCCATTCACTGCACTGTACCACCTCTTCTCAATCTATGAACCCCCTCACACACCCCACAGGTATTTATAGCCTGATCATCCTGATCATTCAGGAGTCTAAAGTTACTACCTCCTTAAACATGCATGGGGGCTAATATTTTTGTCCAGGAGTTTATGAGAGTTTGTGGTAATGTAGGGCAACATTATATTTATTTATAAGGTAAATGATCACTGAGTTGGGAGCAAAAAAAAAGTGTAAAGTGCTTTCTGTAATGTTGTACAGGAGTTACCGGTTTGGATGTCTGACATCCACTTCATCTTCGTTTCTCTCTGTGAGCAGTAATTCTGCGGACAAGATCCAGGGACGACTGAAAGTCACGTAAGGACAACAGAAGCAGTACAAACACTTAATACTCTCAAACAGGGACTACTTACAACTTTATAGACCTTTATTAGTATTGAATGCTCTCATTTCCAATTCCTGGGGCTTCAGGTGTCTTAATGTCTAATTCATGACTCCTCAGATCGTTTATATTCATCTTGTTGCTGGTCCTCTTTCTCTTTTACCTTCAACTGTTCCAGCATAACTGTCTTCTTAAGTACGATTTAATTGCCTAAATATCTTTTTTCACATTCTACCAGCCTGGTGACCATACACTGTTAGCACCAACATGCCCACATGCCTGTACTGGCAATCCACTGGTTTAAATCATATCTTATTAAAAACTTCTGCTGCTTTATCTAGAGTTTAATATGACTGATATGACTGATATGATTGCAGTTCATTGTGTCCTGGTCATCAGGCAGCATCTCTTCAGTGTAACGGTGAGGACTTAATCTACTTCAGCTAAAATGTGTCCTCTGTGCTTCAAAACAACATTTTCATTGCTACACTCTGGCTTTCGTCTTCTTCTGGGTACAGATTGTGGACATCCACAGACCTCCAGGATTATAGGCGGTACTCTGGCAGGTGTGGGTCAGTGGCCATGGCAGGCCAGCCTGTATTTCAAGGGCTCTCACACCTGCGGAGGATCTCTGGTGTCTCCGGACTTCATACTGACTGCTGCAAACTGCTTCCCTAGGTATGAGTAATATGGAGGACGAGTGGATGGATGGATGAGTGGGTATGCACTTTATGGAATGATGGAGAGAATGCTGAATAGATGGATGAATGGACAGGTGGAGAATGGATGAGTCATAAAGAACCAATGGATAAATAAGTGGAATGATTGTTGGATGGATAAGTGGATAATTAGACAGGTGAAGAGGTGAAAGGATGAGTGAATTGATTAATAGAAATATGGTTGAATAGATGGATAGACATATGATGACGTCCACCCTGCTGTCTTTTTTCCTCTTCAGAAACTTGACTTCTCAGCCTATTAACTGGCAAGTGTATTTGGGGGTGGTGTCTCAGTACATACTACCACCGCCATACTTCGTAGATAAAATCACACTGCATGAACTGTACAACCCAGAAACCAATGACTACGACATTGCCCTGCTCAGACTCAAGCAACCCGCTGTCCTGTCCAGTAAGTGCTTTTGTATGCACCATGTAATACATCATCATGTTACAGATGAGTATATCAAATAAATATGTTGCTGCTACTGAGAAAACACAGAATTGTAATTTAGACTGACTATACATTCTCAAAACCAGTCCAATCAAGACTCAAGCTAAAGATCAAATGTAGAATACTGTTGTTCAGTTTGAGCTGATAGTTGTGATTTATATGTTATTGTGTATATTGCTGTTTTAGGTACAGTCCAACCTGTGTGCCTTCCTGCATTTGAACAGACCTACCGTGCAGATATGCAGTGCTGGACATCTGGATTTGGCATCACATATGAAGGAGCAGGTACAGATAAAAGTTTCTGCCAGCCAGACATCGTTTGGCATAAAACTTACTAGAGCATCTAAAACAAATTTGAATATAAGAAACAAAGTTACATTTTGTGAATCATTCATTCATTCATTATCACACCCGTTTATTCCTTATCAGGGTCGCGGTTAGTCCCCCACCCCCTCACTGGGCGCAGGGCAGGGCATTACATTAATCAACTAAGCCCAGGACAGGGTGCCAATCCATCGCTGGGTGACACACAGACAAACACACACACACACACACACACATACGTACGGACAATTTAGATTACTCAATTCACCTGATCCCCATGTTTTTGGACTGTGGGAGGAAACCGGAGTCCCCGGAGGAAACCCATGCAGACACGGGGAGAACATGGAAACTCCGCTCAGATGGGGACTCAAACCCAAGACCTCAGCACTGAGAGGCGAACATGCTAACCACTAAGCCACCGTGCCGCCATTTTGTGAATCATTTCACTGTCATTTTTCTGGACAAAAAATTAGTACCTTGCATATTTAAGGTGGTAGTAACTTCAGGCTATCAGGCTTCAAGATTCATCCAGGCTTCAGGATCATCAGGCTATAAGTACCTGTGGGGTGTGTGATGGGACTCAGATTGAGAAGAGGTGGTACAGTGCAGTGAATGTCTAATACAATGTGTGGAAAATGGGTCACAAAGCAGATACTAATGATAAAACAGTGATTGTATTTGGGGTCAAAGTGTGAAGGAAGTAGCTGAATTTGCAGGAAGCATACAGTCGTACTGGTCTACCAGCAGTGGTAAACATCCCAGTCTGCAGGACATTCTCCTCAGAACTGTGGCTGAAAGACCAAACTGACAGACAGGGACCACTGGCTGGTTTCACGGTTTGTGAATGAAAGTCGCTTCACTTCCAGATAAGAATTGACTCTAGAATTCAACACAGGTCCTTCACAACTAATTTCTGAAAGAGCTCCACAGAGAACTGCAGACCATCAACATATGGAGCAGCAAGGGACCTTCAGCCACAATTCTGAGAATTTCCAGAGAGATCATTTCTCAAAGGAGATGGAGGCTGTTAATTCAAAAAGGAGAGATGAAGTTCCTGAGATACTTTCTTGATTTAATTGTTTCTGTGTGTCCAGCGTTTGGTTCCAGTAAGCTAATGGAGGTAGCTGTAGATATAATCAACACTCCAGTGTGTAACAGCTCTGAGGTCTACAATGGACGGATCACTCAGAACATGCTGTGTGCAGGAGATCTAAAAGGGAGGAGAGACTCCTGTCAGGTAACACAAACACACACCAGCCACATATTTCCTGGGTTTTTAAACACTGTATACACATTCTGACCACTTTATCAGAAACCCAGTAGTTCTTCATCAGGTCTTCATCAGATTCTGTCCACAAAGCTGTTCTTTTCTGATCATAGACAATATATGAAAACTAGACACAATGCAGTATGTCTGTCATTCTCTAGTGACTGGCTGCTATACAACTTAAAGCCCACCCACAAATGTTTTATTCAGTGGGAGCTATAACTGATTTTTCTTTCTTTGGTTATTTTTTGTCAGTTGTGTTAATTCCACAAACTGTACCTACTAATTAACCCTCCAGTTTTTTTTTTTAATGGTTAATTCATTTTGTAGAATTTTGGGGGATTAGTCTGCACCCTCCTAGCGTCAAAGTATGCGCGGGTCGATTGGCCATCAAACACATTGGGGTGAAAATGTGATGATGACATCTTGATTAAATAAATAATTTTATTATTATAGTGTAAAAAAAGATTCTAAAAAAACAGCCTTTTAAGGCTACACTACCCACTCTTAGTGGATGAGTGGATCATTATCTGTACATTTTCTGCCATCTTGTGGTCTATAAATGTAATGCATGATGTGAAAACATATAGGATTCACATAGGAACCAATCTTTTTCAAAATCCTGTTCATATGACTGACCCTAATAGAATTTCATCTGAAATTTTATTTAATATATAATGTTAAAGTGAAATAAACTTTTTGCTATATTTTACAAAAAAAATGTACTGTATAAGTTTGCTTAAATATACAAAAAAAATCAGTCATCAATATATACACTCACTGGCCACTTTAGGTACACATACTTTACGCATTGTTCATTTTAGCTCCACTGACAATACAGGTGCACTATGTACAGACTGTAGTCTACCTGTTTCTCTGTAAACTTTGTTCACCCTCCCACAGAGCAGCTTTTATTTGGGTGGTGGATCATTGACCTTTTTGTATACTTGTCTCTGACAAACTGCTCTGTCTTTCTGAAGGGGGACAGTGGTGGTCCTTTGGTGTGTCAGGCAGGTGATGAACGCTGGTATCTCACTGGAGTGACCAGCTGGGGCGATGGCTGCGGCCGACTGGACAGACCAGGAGTTTACAGCAACGTGTACAGCCTTTTAACGTGGATAAACAGCAAGATGGAGGTAAAGGTGCACACAAGAAACACTCTCACATGCAGATATAACACATTCACTTTGTGATCAGAATTAGACCACTTTGGTTATTTTGATTTCGGTTCCCTAATGTCATTTAATGCTGCTCGTAAAATGTTCATAGTACTTGATACTGACCTCTCACTTTCATTGTAGCACTTTATTTTCATGTTTTTTAATTCTCTGTAGTCTTGGTAGTCTATTTTCATTTTTTATCAAGTTGAATTTTGCCTTAAATATGACAGCCATTAAAAAAAAAAGTAACCTGACAGTTATTTTTTTTCATTTTGACATACTGTATTAACATGCTGGACCCAAAAAACACGTTAAAATTACATTCATTCAAATGTGAAAACAATAAAAAACACAAACATGCTGAATGATGCAGGTTAAAGCTGTAAAACATGAACATGTGGTGATAAAAACTGACATCAGATGAAGCTGATATACAACTATTTACTACAAAAAGCAGCTGTGAGGTTTTTTTTGTCCACTTGGGGGCAGTGTTGGCTACTGCTGCATTGTGTGGCTTCCTCACGGACATCTCATCACCTCACTACTTTTGTAAATATGATTTTTATATCAAGTTCAAATGATCATATCTGTTTTACTTGGTCTATCAACATTAAACAACAACAAGCACAGAGTCTGACAGAGAGTGATGGAAATGTTCAACATGACTGTTTTGATGCTGATATCTTGAATCAGACCTGTGATTTGATTACGTTGGCATGATCAGCAACTCCTGAGGGTTAAATAATAGATCATATTTCCAGTTTTCCTATTAGTTCAGATGCAGCTGGTCAACATAGACTTGCTTCTTTAGGCTTATTTTACGTTCTAGAAGCAAAACCAAAGAGGAGTTCCTCAGATTGTCACCTTGGTGGAATTAATGAAAAAGATCATTTTAAGAGTGGCAGGACAAATACATTTTATTAACCATTTGTGTTTTAAGAGCCTTTAAAGAACCATTTACCAATCAAGAACAGGTTCTTCAAAGCCCTTTCATTGTTTTCTAAAGGCTCTTGGAGGAAATACCAATTCCACCAATCCCTAAAAATATTCCAGGAGGCTTTTCTTTTATAGTCTAAAATAACAGAACTGACTTGTTTATCTTCCTTTTTCTTTTCTCTACTTACTCCTTTCTTTCTGTCTTTGTCATCTGTCTCTAATAGCAAGAGAAGCCACTCTGAAGACTCTTTATGACCTGATCAAGGAAAGCATTGGCAGCATTGTTTCAAATATGTTTCCTTTCTTGGCCATTGTCAGTTACTCGTCTTTACATGTAATGAGATGTTTGTATATCAATGTAGATTAAGCAGTACAGATTCACTTTAATGCATTTTATGTCTAGAAAATCTTTTGTTGTATTTATTAAGTCTTAGTTATGTTTTGTTTGTGCTTTATTATTGTTAGTAAAAATCATTTCAAATGGCAGAGGTTCTCTATGCACATGCACTTGATTGACGTCTGATTGGCCACACTTACATGCACACCAATTTGATTAGTTTACCTAAGGTGGTGGTCTACCTTCCTGTATCCTGTTGAAATTATTACATTTACAGAGTTTCACAGATGCTCTTATAAAGAGCAATTTACAAATTCATGGATTTTACATGTGTATATGAATGTAGTGTTAGGGCTCTTATTAGTATAGTGTGTATGCCCAGGCTGGGACTACCATATGCTGAGGTACTACCATGGTTGTATGATGGTTTTAACATCACTACAGACAACCAACATGAAAGTATATATCTCCAACAACCCACAGGAAGGCATATATTTACAGACAACCTACATTAAAGTAGATCTCTGTAGAAAATATACAAGAAGGCCCATGTCTCTTTTTTGTTTCACCTTCAACCCAAATCTAAAATAACTTACTTGTCCAATAAAGAACTTCTAAAGGCAACAGTCAGATGAATCTGGTGGGATCTATTAAGGTTGAAGCCAACGTCTTTATGAAGGTCTCCAGGAGCTACCTACAGTTGGATTGTCAATGCCTGGCCTGGATTTTAGTCTATGTTTAGCCCAATTAAAACATGTGGTCCAGGCTGATATTAACTGGATTCACTGGTGGCTCTAGAATAGAAAACCAAGTGGGGCACAATAAATTCTGTATGGTCATGAATAAAGGAAATAAACTTTTACTGAAGTAAGATGAGTGTGAGTAACTGTTAACTTTGATTAAATTGTCAACATGATTCATTATTTTACCTCACTAGCAACAGCTAATAGTTACTGTGATGTCTTTGAGTAACAAGCTGCGTAGCAACGCTGATACTGTAAACAATATTCACGTAATCTCACATATGCAAATCTTTTTTTTTTTTTTTTTTTTTTTTGGCTGCTCCCAGCATGGATCCAGCATTAGTGTGCCCTGCAGATAATTATTGAAAGCATGTTGCACATGCCGTGTTTTCTACTTCCCACTTGCTTAAACAGAGGCTGTCAGGCCGGCACCATACTCACCATGTAAATGAAGACTGCCGAAAATACTGACCTTACACACCATGTACAGGAATATGTTAGATGTTTTAGGAACTACTATCATTTTCATAAGTCAAATACACAATGTTAGAAAAATAATATTTAAATAAAATAAATGTAAACAAAATTGATAGTTTCACACTGCTCTGCAGCGACATTTGTTGGGGCAGTTACCCACCTGCCCCTAATGTAGAGATGTTCCTGGCTGGATTATTGGAGATAAATATTGAGTAATGGCTTGGGTGTTACAGTGGGATTTCACAAAGTTGTTGAGGCACTTTTCAGTAGAAACACACGTGTGATGACCAAAACAAATGAGTCACATAAGGAAAGAGATGAACTTCTGTTCAACATTTTATCAGGAATAGATGACATTATATATTTAAGAAACTCCAATGTATTTAAGTGATGTATAACTGTACTCAGTGAATGTATAGAAAGAATACATTGTTTTTGTTACTGATCTGTACACTTGGTATTGATTCTTAATATAGATGTGTGATGAGGTAGTGAAATATTGTCTATAGTAAATCATAAACTCAACACTGAAATGAAATGCGTACTTATTGGTTCAGCTTCAAATAGTTAACTCAGTGTAGCATTCACATATGCTATATTAAAGTTTGTTAAAATAACATACATTGTCTAGCATCAAAGGACAAACCTTCAATTTACAAACATAACTTCTTAATAGTCCATTGTTTATTTTTCACCTGATTTTTTTTTTTTTGCTCAAATGTTTTCATGCAGTACAATAAATAAAATAATTAAATGTTGACTTTTGTAAAATAACTCAGAAATGAATACTCAAATCAGAAATGTTTCATGATTTGTAATATAATATGCTTACAATTTACTGTTGAAGAAACAGGCATTTAGATTTTTTGTTAAAATATACATATAAATAGACACATTCCAAAAAAAGAATATACCAATGGAAAAGTTGATTAATTTCCAAAATTCCATTCAAAAAGTTAAACTTTCATAGATTATAGATTCAGGACCCACAATTTAAATGATTTCAAGTATTTGTTTATTTTCACATAATTTGGGCTTCCATCTCATAAAACCCATTTGAAACCCAATAAATACATGGCTCAAAAAATAAAAGGGAACACTTAAACAACACAATGTAACTTCAAGTCAACCACACTTCTGTGAAATCAACCTGTACAGTTAGGAAGCAACACTGATTGTTGCATCAATTTTACCTGCTGTTGTGCAAATGGAACAGACAACAGGTTTAAAGGAGAGGCAATTAGCAAGACAACCCCTATACAGGAGTGGTTCTGCAGGTGGTGACCACAGACCTTTTCTCTATTCTCATCCTTTCTGGCTGATGTTTTGGTCACTTTTGCATTTTGTCAGTTCTCTCACCATAGAGGTAGCATGAGGCAATGTCTACAACCCACAGAAGTTGCTCATGTAGTGCAGCGGCCCTGTTGCTGGGTTGTTGCCCTCCTACGGCCCCCTCCATGTCTCCTGGTGTACTGGCCTGTCTTTTGGTATCTGCTCCATGCTCTGGACACTGTGCGGACAGACACAGCAAACCTTCTCGCCACAGCTCGCATTGATATGCCATCCTGGATGAGCTGCACTACCTGAGCAACTTCTGTGGTGTGTAGACTTCGCCTCATGCTACCTCTATGGTGAGAGAACTGACAAAATGCAAAAGTGACCAAAACATCAGCCAGAAAGGATGAGAACAGAGAAAAGGTCTATGGTCACCACCTGCAGAACCACTCCTGTATAGGGCTTGTCTTGCTAATTGCCTCTCTTTTCTACCTGTTGTCTGTTCCATTTGCACAACAGCAGGTAAAGTTGATTCACAATCAGTGTTGCTTCCTAACTGGACAGGTTGGTTTCACAGAAGTGTGGTTGACTTGGAGTTACATTGTGTTGTTTAATTGTTCCCTTTATTTTTTTGAGCAGGGAGATAGGGAGATAGGGACAGATTAATTTTACAATCATACACAAGATAAGATGTAAAATATCTTATGCCAAACCATTAGAGCTTCACATAGGGCCCACCCTACTCTCTTACCACCAGCAGCCACACAAATCTTTCAATCCTACAGCTACACCCTATGGTTGCTGTGGCCATTTATGATCCGATCAGCAACCAGCTACCCTTACCATCTACGGTTACTCATTGAGCCTATCACATGAGAACCCAAACCGCTCACTGCATTACTAGCTCTTCACAGGGGTCATCAGGTAGGCACCTTCCCTCATCAGTGTTTCGCTGAATTGAGCCCACAACACCTCCAGAAGGCTCATCAGTGAAGTCTGGCGTCCCAGACCCACCCCCCTCCAAGCTAGCTCTACAGACCTTCCTTACCCTTAACAATCGTAAATCCACACTGGCCTCCCTGGTGACTAAGGCTGTATCTAGCCCCACTGGCACCGTTAATGCATGCTCA